>BSBM01001005.1:28397500-28510000 GCA_027924585.1 Larix kaempferi | reverse complement strand
CGCGTTAACAATGCGTGTGCACATAAGAGCGCGCAAGTGCTTCTTTTTGCGTATGCATTAACAACACGTGAGCACATGCACTTCTGTTTAAAAGCATGCAGTGCTTCTGTTAGCCATGTCATCTCGTCGATGTGGAGGCTCGGCATTGTCGAAGCAGGAGCGTGTACGTGTGTTTATAGGTGTGTGCGCGTGTTTGTTTTTTTTGCGCTCACGTGGTGTCATTGCAGTGTTTTTGGGTACTAGCTTCATGCGGGTACCCATAATTAAAAGTAAATGTTGGAGCAGAGAGGGCGCAAAGCCATTTTTTGGAAGACGAGAAACCCAAAGGGTGGTTCAAGTTAACTTATCTCTTGAAGGTGCAAAACTGAAACCCCTTTTGAATTGTCCAAACCCTGTCGAAGGTTACCTACATCAAAACCACAAATGCAATTAGAAACTACAGTTTTTAATTTAAGAAATTTAAGTTACATCACTCAAAGTAAACTATTTTACCTGGGCGTCTTAAGACGTAGGTTCGGGAGGACGTGACCCTGTCGCCATCCTCGCCGGTGCCCTCCACCTGCAACCAACGACAATGGACAACTTTAATAAAAACTGTAAATATAAAATTTACAAAGGGTTCAAAAGAAGTGACGTTAATACCTGAATGTATTGTTGTCAAATCCAGGGGTCGGAAACTCCTGGCACCCTTATCACTCCAACTACCTGCAAAAGAATTAAGTATTAAATCTTGAACTCGAATGTTGAAAAAACATTGTAAAACATTTCAAATTTATGATTGGACTTAAGATTTTTTCTTACCTATCATATGGGTAGTAGGAGGTCGACTGTATGTCAGTTCTCTAGTTGCAGCAACCAGTAGGTGGCGGCCTCCAACCTCATAAAGACCTCAGGAAACAACCAAGTGAAAAACTCCATTAACCATAGGAAAATTTTTACACCATCATACACACTAAAATCACCATGAAAGAGTAGGGTCTCTACTCGCAGAGCTCGCAGACCAACAACGACAAACAAGTAATGAAGAATGAATGGACAACCAAACGAAAACATTAAACCCTACTCCCAAAAAACCCTGCAATCCCAATGCTTGATGGATGGATGGGATCTCTTTCTAGCGTAGGCTATAAAATCCTAGCTACGCTGTCAACTCACTCTCACGTCCCCTTCCATCAATCCAGTGCAAGGAAGGAAACGTGAACCAAACTTACTGGGCTTCTTGGCAATCTCAGCCCCAGTCATTACTAATAAATTGATAACAATTAAAAACTTATGTGTGCGAATACATAATCAACATAAACACAACGGAAATAAACACAATTGCACACAGACAAACAGTAATGCATCAACATATTTATCTCAAGCAAATGATAAATCAACAGGCATAGAATCCATCCCATTCTCAGGCTATGTGCAGACTTCATATCAATGCCATTAACATGAACAATTATCATTCTGAAGTAACACATTGCAAGAAATAGGATGCATATAATTTAAATCACAGAGAACACTTATCTGGGAGATGAAGCTGTCCAAACGATTGGATATGTGAGAGCAACGTTCCACTCAACCATAGATCTCTGTCCAGCCTGTATTCTTTCAGCTAAGAGATCACCCCCGAGCTGGGTTGTGTATCCACTAAGGAGGAACTAGACAGGCCCACTCACAGCGATGGATTCACTCAAACGGTCATGCTAAGTCAGCACACAGTTGGGTTTATCAAGCATACAAAAGACAAATGAGGAGGATGCTAAGCCAGTGAGCTCAACCATAGAGCTACAGACATCTCAAGCTAAAACTCAAGCAATCCCATCCTCTATTCAAACATCCACACTTGGATTTCTCACCATTCTAGCAACAAATAACTCAATCCCGTCATTGGGTTTCTGGGCTATCAAAATCGGGTTTTCCAATGGATTTCAGAGTAGCTAATGCTCCCAAATTTGCCCCAAGGTTCATACCTATGGATCCCCCATTGGATTTCACTATCAGATACCAATTCTGGGCGTTTATGGCTCTTCAAAACGTGGGTTCTTTCACAGTTGCGATTTTTGGTTTTTCTCCCTATTGGGAATTCATTTTTGGATGGAAAATGATGATGGTAACTTTCACAATGGAATGGGGATGAGGGAGAAGAAAATCTCCTGAGGTAGAGTGACTTGTGGTACAAGAAAACAGATCCCATACTCTGCCATACGAATTTCTGGGCTGCCCATACTCCATTGAAGCCATGGACTGAATTCCTCAACCACTTCCTTACAACAGAAATAAATGTCAGCAAGGTAAGTCAAATGGGTTCTCAAGGTGACATATGGCAACCTATGGTTCAATCCCACAGCCCCCTCACCACTCCCTAGTGGATACACATGGCCCCTTCTCATTCGTTTCCTCCATAGCCAGTTTTGGTATTTTATCACATGATGTTTATTTACATCATTTTTACAATGTTCCATGGCTAAATAGCACATGGGTAACATAATGTCTAATACTTGCCTTTAAATAAAATTCGAGCTTCCACTAGCGGGGCCTTGGCCTTGAGCTCCACGCTGGGAAAACATACATCACATGTATACAATATTTACATTAAAAGCTAATATATCCTAAGGGTCAAAATGGGGTATTACAATCCCCTCCCCCTTAGAATAACATCGTCCTCGGTGTTCCAAGACTTAGGAATACATATACAATTTACACATGTCCAAAAATTTCAAAAACTTTGTGGGTCTACCCTGCACTCTATCCTTTACTTTGAACTTTCAGGACCAAGTCGTTTGACTTCCACGAGCTTCTCCTGTTGGTTCTGATCTTTCAGCTCATCCACAAGTCTGAAAAATTTATGGCTGCTACCCTCTTGATGTTTCCTTGTTGGGCAATTGCGGAGGCAATGATGTCCTCCACATTTCCAACATTTCACTGGCTACTTCATATTTACCTGTTCAATTTTCTTTGAGTCTTCATGCCTGGAACATTTCTTAATGGACCGATTGGATGAATGCCTCATCATTGATCCATTGTCCTTTCCTCGGTTGATTGTTCCCAGAATTATTTTTACTTGTCTTTGCAGACAAACGGAGTCCTGCAAGATCTTGTGGTTCATCTCATTCTGCTGCTTTTGTAGCCTGAACATCTCTCCAAGATTTTCTTGGGTCTTGAAAATTGTTTGAAGAATACTTTCAGCCAATTCCAACAACCTATGGTATGCTGCCATGGCCATTGTGCGCAGCTGGTATTCACTTTGCTTACAAGCAACACTTGCTTTGTAATAACTGCCACAAATTAGTTTCACTTTCCCACCTGTGGAATTCATCATTATAATTTTGTTAGGCCAAGCATAACATAACATTAAAATAATTCAGTCAATTAGCTTCCCAATTGATATGAAATCCCATGCTTTATCCATGAGACTTTCATACTTTTCATGCTTTCCCAATAGGCACATGAGCTCATTCATGTCCATTCTTTCACAAGGAATTAACTACTTCAGCATTCACAATTTATTTCAAGCAAATAAACACACTCTACTTTCAACCATACATGCATTCAACAATTTTATGTTTTTATAAATGCATCAATAAAAAGGAAAGAGAGAGTAGTAAAAGTTTTCTCCTCTTCGTCTTGTTCCATTCTGGAACCCACACCACCACTGTGGTTTTCATGCTCCTAGCCTCTTCCACTTCCACATGAATGCTTGAACAAATCTTCTTGGCTATGACACTTAGTGTCTTTGGTCTATTTCAGACCTTTCAACCATGGAGTCCCTCCACATGGTTTGTCTACAACTCTTGGCTATTAGGACCCACACAGTCCCACTAGCACCATCTTTCATTGCTGCTCAAGCTGAGCTTTTTAGGAAGTCACATGTTCACATGCATCCTTAAGATGATTTCATAGTCCTTGCTTCCAACAATACCTACACTCAAACATTGAATCAATTCACATGTTTAGTTTATTTTCATAGGATTTATCTCTAAACAAGAGATTAGGAAGTCATAACCAAATCATATACACATGTATATTCATAAGCAAGAATTTACAAGATAACCAATTACTTATCTGCATTGGATGTCTCCACTTTATTCCATAGGGTCCTTCTTTGCTTTACAAGCCTTGGAATCGCCTATGGACTTGGATGTCTGGCCAGTGCACAGGCTTCTCCTCAACATCAAATAATCTTGTTTGTTTGGCCGGCATGCAGGTTGCTCCACAACATCAAATGGTCTTGTATGTTTGGCCAGCACGCAGGCTGTGTCATGTCCCAAATTTGTAATTGGGTCACAATGGCCTAATCACATTAGCCATATTCATTAGAGTTTGTAAAATTGATGTTAAGGGTCAAATAATTGCCAAGGAGGAAAATTACTAGTTTCCTAGGTTTGGGGTGGAAGCTTTGGGATTTGGAATAATGGGGATAATAAATGATGTTTGAACATTAGAATGGATTAAATATTTAATAAAGGAGCTAAATAAATATATACAAGTGAAAATCAAAGTGGCATTTCATGATGAAGACACATGGAGGAAGTGGGACCCACATATGGCTAGATTTCCCCACTACATTTGGCATCATTCTCTCACCAATTCGAATTCAAGGTGAATGGTAACATACTTGGGGGAGTCCAAAAGGTATTATTCATTGCATGACTCATCCAAGGTCGAAATATAGAGGAAGAGTAACTCCCATGGAAGAGGAAGAGGCAATTTGGAGCTAGTGAGACACTTGGGCTAGATTCCCTAGCTCTATGACAACAATGATGAAGATGCTATGACACCTATGACACAAATCAGACCTGAAGGCTGACATATGACATATATGACATGTCAGGGCTAAAAATAGACTCCAAGAGGGCGCTCAAGGGTGTTAGGGCAGCTAAGATGCTTCCACATGTGATTTGGTGGAAGTGGGAGACTAGGAATTGTTGTACAAGTGGTGTTCTTTGGAATCTCTTCCCAACTTGAGTTGGCATGAGTCTCTTGGAAGGAATTCGACCCATGGAGGACATTAGAAGTTTATAAATGTCAATAACAAAGAATGAAACCAGCTTTTGATCATTTGTAGAATTTGCAATTGCATTTGTGAAGAGGGAGAGCTAGTGGATGACTAGTTTCTTGCCTTAGCCAATTTCGAGGGTGAAAGATTCCCATCCAAGTTGGCAATTGGAAAGGCCATTCAGACCTTTCATTTGGAGCTTTAATGGAGTCTTTATTTGCAGGTGTAAGCTACAGGGCAGCTCATGGTTTCTTCTATTGCAACTCGCTCCTTCAACCATTTCCAGTTTTGATGGCATATTCTTGATCCTTAAGGGAGGGCGTTTTTGGTGAGCTATTGTACTCTTTGGGGGAGCTTCTAATTCCCCATTTCTTTTGTAATATGAAGTAAATACTCTGTTCTTCATCTCCAGAAAGTTTCAGGTCGAAATTCCAAGTAGAAATGTATAAATCTCATTTTTAATGGAAGAACAATGCCATTTCCCCACTACCTTGTTGTGAACCAATGTATTGATGATGATTTCGAATGAATGGATGATTCTCTGATATATTTGTGATCAATATACTGCCATGGATGTCTTCTACAAGTTTCATGTACTGTACTTGAGCATTTGAAGCATTTTTACTCAGTTTAGTTGTATTGGGAAGTGAAATAGTGCCATTTCCCCAAGGGTCGAATTGGGGATTTTTGCAGTTGAATGGGAGAGGGTGAGAACAGTTGTAATAAACCATTAATGGTGCATATGAGACCTTAATAACATACTTAACACATTACATACCTCTGTTCATAAATTTGAGTGGGTTTGGAGGCATTTGGGAAGCCATTTTCAGTACTTACCTCAGGGGGATTTGAACCCCAAATTACTAGTAAAATTGCATACTTGGTCCATAATCTTAAGAGAGTTTGCAGAGGTCTTTTGGTGGCCATATTTTATCTCTGAACATCATATTCAATTCCTAATATCATTCATAAACCTTCCTTGAAGATTTGAAGGCATTTGGAGTCAATTTGAGACCTAGAGACCAATACTAGTCAAAGGGAAATCACTAGTAAAGTTACCTACATTGACCAGAATTGAAAGAGTATTTGCAGAAGTGTTTTAAAGGTACAAAGGCATCCCTGAAACACATATTTATGTTCTAATATCATTCATATACCTTCTCAGAAGATTTGGGATCATTTGGGGCAAATTTGGGACCTAGAGATCGAAACTAGTCCAAGGTCGAACCAAGGAAAAAAGTGGAAAATTGCAATTTTAATAAAATTCCTAACAAGGGACATTACAGTGGTATCAGAGCATGGTCCTTGCACCTGTGTATTAGGTACATACATTCAAGAATAATTGGCAGCCATGTCTTACTATTATGATGAATATGAGTGTGTCACACCAACTAAGGATAATTCTATGAGTGAGTTCCAAAGATGGAGAGCAAAATATAAAACCTTGCCCCAACAATATCAAAAATATCAAGAATATCTTGCTTTTAGCAAAAATACACAAAATGCCATGTCTTTTGAGTACTATGTTGAACATGTTTTTGAAAATAGGCCCAAAAATGAAGATGTGGAGTTAGTGAAGAAAGGTTTATGCCCTTCTTGTAAAAACCCTTGGAGCGAGTATCATATATGTGTGCATGAAATGATGTCCTCCTTGAGAAGAGCTTTTGAGATTTATTCAAGAAGAGATTCCAAATATATTGATCCTAAGGAAAACAAGGGGCAAAATGCATCAGCTTTCTTTAAGGAGCAAAAGGAAGAGACATCACAAGAGCATGAAGAAGATTCTATTGAAAATATGGAAGATCATTTCGAAACACCTTCTAGCTTAGACATGAACCAAAGAGCATCTACTGATGGATGCTTAAACTATGAAGGAGTACCTACTGATGGGTGCTCACACCTCTATGTTGGTGACATAGAGATCACTTTTGAAAGTGTTTCTACAAGTACAAGTTTCATTAAGCATGATAATGAAGATCTTGTAGCGGTTGAAGAAGAACCAAGATCAACTTCCCCATCACCACTTGAGCTTCATGAAGTTGGTCCAAGCAAAATTGAAGAAGATGAGGAGGTTCATTTGCAAGAGCCTCATTTTCTTGAAGGGTCCTTAAAGATGAATGAAAATAATATCCAAGAGTCCCTCAGCATTCTCCATGACACTCAAGCATTGGTGTCAAATTCTTGTTGGAGAGCTACTTCATTGGAGGAAACATCCTTCCTTGAAGACATGGAGAAGATTCAAAGAGCAATGTGCCACATCAAAGGTAATTTCATGTCTTTGCTTTTTGATAGAAACCATTTGTTTGAGATTAATGAATTGTTACATGATGCATACTTGAAGAATAATGAGGATATTCATAAGCTCACAATTCAAAATGAGCAACTTCTTGAAAAGTTGCAAGATACTTGTTTTTCCTCCTATGTTTCAGATTGTCAAATGGTAGATTGTTTGGAGGATTCTCATGACATGGTGGATCATGAGAAATGTGAAAATTTGAATGTTCTTGATGTGTTTGAAGATGAACTTGAAGAGATCCAAACACTTGATGTGGTGGAAGAGGAATTTGAATTGCCTCTTGATGAAGGTTATGCAATTTTTAAAGAAGAGCATGATTCCTCTACATTGGAACCAAACTATGACAAAGAGTTCACACTTTTGAAGGAGCTGCATGATACTACCCACATGGATCCTTCCCATGATGAAACTCCTGAACTTTTTGATCATTTGGGTGAGTTAGTACATTCTCCTACATCCTACAATTCCATGTTTTGCAGTATTAGTCTCAATGAAGTGTGGGTGAAAGGGTTCTTTTTGATGGTGCCACATGAGGAGTATGGAACTCCTAGATTTAACCTTTATGATGACATGGTTGGAGCACATTCTTATTCACATTTGCAGCAGCATAATTTGTCACTTTATGATGATTCACATCTACATGGATGCACCTATGATATGGATTTGGGTCACTTGAATACTCATGGTTTTTCTTGCTCAACACTGGGTTCATTTGATGTTAGAGGAACTTCATCCAACACTTGGATGAATAGATTTATGATGGGAGAACATTTTTGTTGGCAGCCACATACTTTGTTACATCTTTATGATTCTCACATTCATGGATGTATGGGTGAGACTTCTTTGAGTCATTTGAAGTCTCCTTGTTTTTTTTGTTCATTATTTGGTTCAGATTCTAGTGGAGATTCTTCATTCACTTCTTGGATGAAAGAATACATGGCTGAATATTTTGATGCATATCACATCCTTTTGGAGCAGCATTATAGGACATGGGATCCTCACCTATGTCATTGGAGCAGATTTGATTGGTCACTTGAAGCTTGTATGCACTTGGAAAATGGTGGTCTACTTGCTTGGAGGTATAAGCACTTTCATGACTCTTTGATGAAGCATATCCTAGATGTACATCTTCATTATGTTGTTATGTACTTTGATGATATATATTTGGTACTCATGATGTTTGGAAGAATGCATACAAGAAAATGGGATCCAGGAATCCTCTTATCTAATGGTGTAGGTTGGAGAGCACTCTTAATTGTTGGGGTTCAATACAAGCAATGGGACCCTGGAATAATTTTTGTCTCATTGGTTTCATTTTTTTGGGGGAAGAAAGCAGTATGGGAGATGGATTCCCCACTTAATAAAGTGATTTTAATCAGAGTAGTGCAGCAGCAAGCATGGTGGTTCCTCTCTAAAATATTCATGGAAACTCAAAGACTCAAGGTTTGGAAATTCAATGGCAACTTCAAAGAATTATACAGAAAGCAGGTTCTTCAACACCCATGTTTGAAATTGCTTGAGGACAAGCAATATTGGGAAGGGAGGATTTGTCATGTCCCAAATTTGTAATTGGGTCACAATGGCCTAATCACATTAGCCATATTCATTAGAGTTTGTAAAATTGATGTTAAGGGTCAAATAATTGCCAAGGAGGAAAATTACTAGTTTCCTAGGTTTGGGGTGGAAGCTTTGGGATTTGGAATAATGGGGATAATAAATGATGTTTGAACATTAGAATGGATTAAATATTTAATAAAGGAGATAAATAAATATATACAAGTGAAAATCAAAGTGGCATTTCATGATGAAGACACATGGAGGAAGTGGGACCCACATATGGCTAGATTTCCCCACTACATTTGGCATCATTCTCTCACCAATTCGAATTCAAGGTGAATGGTAACATACTTGGGGGAGTCCAAAAGGTATTATTCATTGCATGACTCATCCAAGGTCGAAATATAGAGGAAGAGTAACTCCCATGGAAGAGGAAGAGGCAATTTGGAGCTAGTGAGACACTTGGGCTAGATTCCCTAGCTCTATGACAACAATGATGAAGATGCTATGACACCTATGACACAAATCAGACCTGAAGGCTGACATATGACATATATGACATGTCAGGGCTAAAAATAGACTCCAAGAGGGCGCTCAAGGGTGTTAGGGCAGCTAAGATGCTTCCACATGTGATTTGGTGGAAGTGGGAGACTAGGAATTGTTGTACAAGTGGTGTTCTTTGGAATCTCTTCCCAACTTGAGTTGGCATGAGTCTCTTGGAAGGAATTCGACCCATGGAGGACATTAGAAGTTTATAAATGTCAATAACAAAGAATGAAACCAGCTTTTGATCATTTGTAGAATTTGCAATTGCATTTGTGAAGAGGGAGAGCTAGTGGATGACTAGTTTCTTGCCTTAGCCAATTTCGAGGGTGAAAGATTCCCATCCAAGTTGGCAATTGGAAAGGCCATTCAGACCTTTCATTTGGAGCTTTAATGGAGTCTTTATTTGCAGGTGTAAGCTACAGGGAAGCTCATGGTTTCTTCTATTGCAACTCGCTCCTTCAACCATTTCCAGTTTTGATGGCATATTCTTGATCCTTAAGGGAGGGCGTTTTTGGTGAGCTATTGTACTCTTTGGGGGAGCTTCTAATTCCCCATTTCTTTTGTAATATGAAGTAAATACTCTGTTCTTCATCTCCAGAAAGTTTCAGGTCGAAATTCCAAGTAGAAATGTATAAATCTCATTTTTAATGGAAGAACAATGCCATTTCCCCACTACCTTGTTGTGAACCAATGTATTGATGATGATTTCGAATGAATGGATGATTCTCTGATATATTTGTGATCAATATACTGCCATGGATGTCTTCTACAAGTTTCATGTACTGTACTTGAGCATTTGAAGCATTTTTACTCAGTTTAGTTGTATTGGGAAGTGAAATAGTGCCATTTCCCCAAGGGTCGAATTGGGGATTTTTGCAGTTGAATGGGAGAGGGTGAGAACAGTTGTAATAAACCATTAATGGTGCATATGAGACCTTAATAACATACTTAACACATTACATACCTCTGTTCATAAATTTGAGTGGGTTTGGAGGCATTTGGGAAGCCATTTTCAGTACTTACCTCAGGGGGATTTGAACCCCAAATTACTAGTAAAATTGCATACTTGGTCCATAATCTTAAGAGAGTTTGCAGAGGTCTTTTGGTGGCCATATTTTATCTCTGAACATCATATTCAATTCCTAATATCATTCATAAACCTTCCTTGAAGATTTGAAGGCATTTGGAGTCAATTTGAGACCTAGAGACCAATACTAGTCAAAGGGAAATCACTAGTAAAGTTACCTACATTGACCAGAATTGAAAGAGTATTTGCAGAAGTGTTTTAAAGGTACAAAGGCATCCCTGAAACACATATTTATGTTCTAATATCATTCATATACCTTCTCAGAAGATTTGGGATCATTTGGGGCAAATTTGGGACCTAGAGATCGAAACTAGTCCAAGGTCGAACCAAGGAAAAAAGTGGAAAATTGCAATTTTAATAAAATTCCTAACAAGGGACATTACAGGCTGCTCCACAACATCAATTAATCTTGTTTGTTTGCCCAACACGCAGGCTACTCCACAACATCAAATGGTCTTGTATGTTTGGCCAGCACGCAGGCTGCTCCACAACATCAATTAATCTTGTTTGTTTGGCCAGCACGCAGGCTGCTCCACAACATCAAATGGTCTTGTATGTTTGGCCAGCACGCAAGCTGCTCCATAACATCAATTAATCTTGTTTATTTGGCCAGCACGCAGGCTGCTCCACAACATCAAATGGTGTTGTATGTTTGCCCAACAAAGAAACAATAGTGCATCAGCTTAACTGTTACAAGACTTATACTTGAAATATTCATTATTCCAAACAAGAAATAAATGAAATTGAATACTTATCTGTATTGTCCATTTCCTCTCTGGTCCACAGGGTCCTGCTTTTACTTTACAAGCCTTGGGATCCTCCTGCGGAATGGGATGTCTGGCCAACACGCAGGCTGCTCCAAAACATCAAATAATTAATGCCCTACTAGTACACCTTCACGTCGACTCGATTTACCAAGCATTTGGTGGTGCCCAACCAGTCCCATACCTGGTTGGCCCTCTCCATTGCCGAGCCAGCACATCCGTCTGGGTCATCGGCCAATGGAAGGTAACTGTGCCACCGATCATTATAGGTCAAGGCTCTACTACTCTGCCTTAGGCTTGCATCAGCCTTTCAAATGTATCACAATCCCTCAATGCGCATAATAATTCTTCACCCACACAAAGGTGGCACCCCTTCTCTTGTGCAAACCGGCGGTTCCCTTTAGGAACTCTTTAGGTGACTTTCTTAACTGCAGGCTATCATGGCCCCATGATACCCACTCACACTTCAGAAAGGTTACAACTGCTCATACAATCCTCTTGAGTACCCTTTTCTTCACTTTTTCCTTTAATGTGCAGCACCAAATTTCATATGTATTAACTGTCAACACAAAATGGATAAGCAAGCTCATCAGTATTGTTGCTCCAAAACTGTAAACATATTTCATAACATTCACTATCCAACATTGAAACACCGGGAATGCGTCCATTCCCTTTGGGTGTAATCAATATTGGCATCCCTAACATAACTCAGCACCAGAAAGGTGTGCACTCCTTACTGATGTGAACTATGCAGGTCCTAATCATACTTCAAGCAGTCGGAATAATATAAACAAATGGAATATGCTCTACATAGTAATTCTAACAATCAGACTTGCACATATATATATATATATATATCAGTCAAGGTTTACATAACACTTATCCATTTGCAGATGTAATTTCTCTTCATTAATGAGGAATGGGGGCTCCTTCTCTGAGTTGACAGTCCCTCAGTTTTCCATCCCAACTCCTTTTGATGTTACATAACTCTCATACATCTTACTGACATAATATTTACAATCTCACTCATATTGTTCACCAATCATGTAGTGCGGATGAGACATTAATAATGTCTAATGGCGTTTCACCCGAAACCCATTTCCAAATCATGGAATCCCTTCCCATGAAGTTTGGCTTTTGCAGGCCATCACACATGGTCTTCCTACAATGTGGCTTCTTGACACATTCCCCAAACAGCCAAACATTCAGCAACATTTAACAATACAATTCAATTCTGATTGTTCCATAACCAATCCATGGTACTAATAATTAAATTCAATATGAATTTGCAACTCTGTCTACTACAGAGATTGATTTTCTTAGCCATGAGGCTATCCTCATATTGCTTGTCTCTTGTAAGTGGCACCATTCTATCCATTATGGGTTTATGTTTTCTACTATACATGGACATCCAACTACAACATGTCCTCCTGACACAATTTTACATAAGCCAAACAGTCATTAGCAATTATAAGCAAATTCTCAAATATGAAATCTACAAATCTGTTTTCCTACAGAAATTATATTTGCAACCATGATATTATTCTCATAAACTTAAATCAGAATATTTTCAGATTTGTTTCATGTATAAATTAAATTTCACAACCATGAGAACCTTCTCATAACCTTTGGATTTTGCACATGGTAGAGTTCGGTCTTTACTATGGTCTTATCCCCATTGCCATACGCAAGACATTTCTACCTGAGTCTGAAACTTTCAATCAACCAAGCATGCTGTGAGTCCCCATGCATATAATATTTCATTGCTGCAACAATCACTGAAGCATTTTTAGAATTATAACATTCCATAATTCAAACACTTCCAGCTGTTAACATATCAATATAACAAACTCATTTACTTCACTTAAATCATTATCATACTAAAATTGCAAGGTTCAGTCACATCATTTATGTAATTAATTTAAAGCTTTTAAATGCTCATTAGTTCATAGCCATATCATTTATACAACTCTGTCCTTCCAACAGAGCACTCTGGAAGCCTGTCAATCATGACTACCTTCATGCAATTCTTCCCCTGCATTCATAGCAGCTCATGAAATGATCTCAGAATTATCATTAATTCATCATTTCATCTATTGCTCAATTATAATGAGACATATACATATATCACAATCATGTATGCACACAATACATCTCCTCAGGTGTAGCTACCCACATGCATGCCTATTCACAACATTTACTCAAGTTTTTCATATGCATTCACTCAATGCTTAACTACAAGATTTATAAAATCTCTTAATGCACATCCACTCAATGCCACCTTGCATTGTTTCATGAGTACTATGCATTCAAGCATATTATGACTTAATCATGATTATCTCATATAACATGCATTACCATAATCAAGACCATCGGTCTTCACTTGCTTTGGTTGTTAAACTCACAATCGACATACTCAAATGGCATGATATAATTTCATATGAATGCATTGAGATTTCTAAGCAAGTATAGGGTGTAAGGATCATTTCTTTCACTTACCCACACCTCACCATACTCGGTAGGTTAACATTCCCATTCGGGCACTCAATACCACATGCAAACCAAATCAACATAGTTCAAACATAGTCGAAGGGATCTTACCAAATCCTCTTTCAACATTCATGCAATTATGCATCAATAACCATTACCTGCATGGTTGTCATTAACATCACTTGATGTTACCTGATCGGTTGGCCTCTTACCAAGGCTACACAGTCCTTTTGCCAACCTCATGATCTCATTTCTTCATAAGGTTGTTGGCTTTATGCAACAACATCCTCAACATATTTAGCCATGCTTCTGTTGTCTTTAGTCCTACAACCAAAACCAATCACCAATAGTGATTATCAACCACAATATTTATCATTAGTGGTTCATTGCATATGTAAAATCTCACTAATTTTACCAATATGTAATGTCATATGCGTGCAAAACATATACTCATGCACTGTGCAAATGTTCATCAAAATGCCAATCAATGCATATTCATGCCACTTATCTAATCTCTTGCATTTTTCAGCATTCTCATGCCATAGTTTTATTTACATAAAGCTTATAAAATATAAATGCAGTTAGCAAGACAGGGGTTAAGGAATTCTCCCTTTTTAATCCGTAATATTTGCATGAACTTCCTCTTCCACATCATATCTGGTTTGATTTCATGGCATGCTACTTCCAAGCATGCAATTCTATAATTTGCCCATATTGACAACAATTTGCCAAACAACCACTGACACTTTTCTGCTCCAATTATCTATGGTGTATGATAACTTCCTTCAAATTCTGATTATGCACCACTGTTCCCTGATGGATATGATTTCCAATGCCTATCCACTTGCTCCATTCCGACATCGGGTGTGGAAACCGCATTACTTCGAAAATGACAACTTTAACCAAAATTCTGCACATTTTTACACAGTTGTAAAATATTCTGAACTGCCAACTTCAGCCACTTGTGGAAGCAATTCCATAAAGATTCAGAAATTGTTTTCTACTGGGCGAAGTTAGTCCATATAACAAGGAACACTCATAAACTCGTGGATCTCTGTTTCAATGCACCATTCATCTTCTATGAATTTCTGGGTTTGACTACTTTCCACTTTTCACATTTTTCCAAAATTCCAAATTTTGGGCCAAAATGGCTATTTCCCAAACGGTGCATTTTTGGGAAATCTTTGTCTAACGGAATATGTCTGGTTTACTGAGAATATGAAATGCTGAGTTCAATAAAATTCTTGAATCCTTCATCCATGGTCTCTTTCATCCATTGCAAGCTTTTCAAAATTCCAAAAACGTGGCCCGAAATAGTGCTTTTCAACCTTCACACTCACCCCGACTCCACATCCTTTGGAGTTTGGCTCCAAAACTCCAAACTTAACACCATGCCTGCTCCAAGACTGCTCCACATCAATTTCATCTCAATCCGACCTCCCATCAAGCGTCGGGATACCGATTTGTGAAAACCATTAATCCTGAATTTATGCCAAATTAGAGCATAACAGGATCGGGATCTTCACTAGTTCATTCATGGCCTCTGTCAATGGCCTCAGAATGCCATTGACCTCATCAAAATCTGATCCTGCATGCTCCTGTTATCCAAAATTCAAATTTCGGGCTCTATACTTTTTTTTTTTCGCGCCCGAACCTGAAACCCGAAACCCGAAACCCTGAATGCGGGATTCGGGATTGCGGAAATCCCAAAACCAACTTCCCGCAACCTGAAACCCGAAAAGTCATGGGTTCAGGTTTTTAGAAATCCATTCCGAAAAATGATGCTCCCGAAACTCGAAACCCGAAAAATTACGGGTTCGGAATTTCGAAAATCCATTCCGCAAAATGGCGCTCCCGAAACCCGAAACCCAAAGGACAGAAAATTGCGGGTTCGGGATTTCGAAAATCCATCCCACAAAATGGTGCTCCCGAAACCTGAAACCCGAAGGATGGAAAACGAAAAAATTGCGGGTTCGGGATTTTGGAAATCCATTCCGTAAAATGGCGCTCCCGAAACCCGAAAGACGGTGGGTTCAGGATTTCGGAAATCCAACCTGCAATAGGGCATTCCCAAAACCCGGGAAACACCCACGTTTCCTGCAACTTGTGGGGTCCGTATCTCCTTCGTCCCTTGGCCAAATGAGGCAAGTCTGGCACCATTGGAAAGCTCTTGGAGAGATCTAAGCACCTGTGTGATCTTCTTCCACATCTGAGAAATATGACCCTTTCATTTTCCTCAATCAAAATGCTTCCCTCAACTTCCCAATACTATGCTAAAACGTCCTGTTACATGCCTGTAAACTCAAAGTCTGGCCCAAGCAGCCCTAGTGCTGTAAGCTGGGCTCTGATACCACCCTGTCATGTACCCTTCCATCAATCTGGTGCAAGGAAGGAAACGTGAACCATACTTACCGAGCTTCTTGGCAATCTCAGCCCCAGTCATTACTAATAAATTGATAACAATTAAAAACTTCTGTGTGCGAATACATATTCAACATAAACACAGTGGAAATAAACACAATTGCACACAGACAAACAATAATGCTTCAACATATTTATCTCAAGCAAATGATAAATCAATAGGCAAAGAATCCATCTCATTCTCATGCTATGCGCAGACTTCATATCAATGCCATTAACATGAACAATTATCATTCTGAATTAACACATTGCAAGAAATAGGATGCATATAATTTAAATCACAGAGAACACTTATCTGGGAGATGAAGCTGTCCAAACGACTGGCTATGTGAGAGCAACGTTCCACCCAACCATAGATATCTGTCCAGCCTGTATTCTTTTAGCTGAGAGATCACCCCCGAGCTGGGCTGTGTATCCACTAAGGAGGAACTAGACAGGTTCACTCACAGCCATGGATTCACTCAAACGGTCATGCTAAGCCAGCACACAGCTGGGTTTATCAAGCATACAAAATAAAAATGAGGAGGATGCTAAGCCAGTGAGCTCAACCACAGAGCTACAGACATCTCAAGCTAAAACTCAAGCAATCCCATCCTCTGTTCAAACATCCACACTTGGATTTCTCACCATTTTGGCAACAAATAACTCAATCCCGTCACTGGGTTTCTGGGCTATCAAAATTAGGTTTTCCAATGGACTTCGGGGTAGCTAATGCTCCCAAATTCTCCCCAAGGTTCATACCTATGGATCCCCCATTGGAATTCACTATCAGATCCCAGTTCTGGGCGTTTATGGCTCTTCAAAACGTGGGTTCTTTCATAGTTGCGATTTCTGGTTTTTCTCCCTGCTAGGAATTCATTTTTGGATGGAAAATGATGATGGTAACTTCCACAATGGAATGGGGATGAGGGAGAAGAAACTCTCCTGAGGTAGAGTGACTTGTGGTACAAGAAAACAGAGCCCATACTTTGCCATACGAATTTCTGGGCTGCCCATGATCCATTGAAGCCATGGACTGAATTCCTCAACCACTTCCTTACAATAGAAATAAATATTAGCAAGGTAATTCAAATGGGTTCTCAAGGTGACATATGGTAGCCTATGGTTCAATCCCACAACCCCCTCACCACTCCCTAGTGGATACACATGCCCCCTTCTCATTCGTTGCCTCTATAGCCAGTTTTGGTATTTTATTGCATGATGTTTATTTACATCATTTTTACAATGTTCCATGGCTAAATAACACATGGGTAACATAATGTTTAATACTTTCCTTTAAATAAAATTCAAGCTTCCACTAGCGGGGCCTTGGCCTTGAGCTCCACGCTGGGAAAAAATACATCACATGTATACAATATTTACATTAAAAGCTAATATATCCTAAGGGTCAAAATGGGGTATTACACTCACAGCCAGGGTGGCTCATTAAATATTGCCATCAACCAAAGTACAAACAACCAACAACCACGAATGGTATGGAACCCAAACCTTTATTTTATTACTTGTGAACCAAAGTCCGACTATGGTAGAAACCCCATATTTCCCTTCACATTAAACAATTAATGTTGTCAAACCTTACACATTGGAACATCATATTAGCGCTGGTGTTTTAGACCTTAGAACCTTAAGTTATGGGATCAAGACTATAGCTATAGTCTTCCCACCTTTTGCACTTGTAACTAAAATATTAAAACATACTTAAGGCAAGGATCAAGGATCCAAGCTTAGTCTTAGGGCCAAGCAAAAATCTTATCAAATTAATAACAAGACCAAGAACTTTTAAAACATCACCTTCGATCATGATGGAGACACGCCACTTTTTGGTGAAGCATCCATCTTGTATGCAACTTGACCAAAGCAGTGATATAAATTTTATTAACGAATTTGCAAACGACGACCTTAGCATATAATTGTTACTCGCTAAGAACGTAGAGATAATCTGTAGTATATCGAAATAAAAACTATGTTTTTTACAAAGTTACATGCATTTAATTTTTTATTTATTTATGGATTTTCAAAATACATGACAAAGATGAAGTTATTAAAGAAATCATATTTTAAAAAGAAACTCTTGTATTACAGAATCATCCACAATAACTCATCCAAGAACACATGGATTTTTTTTCTTTTTATAATAATTTTGATTAAAAGAGAATATAAAAACTTGTAACAAGAACATGTAAAATGACATAAGTTTGATGTTAAAAAAATCCATTATATTAAGTTTATATATAACCAAAAAATAATTATATGAAATAGGTTGAAAAAATGTATATATATATATATATTCGCATGAGCATGGCCCTTCCTTAAAAAAAAAAGGATGTAACTATGCCACAAACTTGTGTAGTAATTTGTATACCAACTCAATGTTACCTTTTACATAAAATCAAACGTATAACTTATTCGAATCAAAATATGTTATCTATTATTCTATTTAGATTATCTTCAATTCCAATTTAAATATGTTGATTTATTTTTCGCCTTAGGAGATTCAATTTATATATGTTATCTATTATTCTATTTAGGATATATTCAATTCCAATTTAAATATGTTGATATATTTTTCTATTGAGGAGATTCAATTTATAGTACACCTAACATGTGATATAAGTTGATCTGTAATATAATATTTTTTTTAAATAATATTTTTTTTTAGTGAGGACAATATTACAATAAATAAGCTTTTGACACTAAATTTGAGATTAATCTCTCTCTTAGGTTATTTACTAATATTGATTCATTCATTCATCTTAGGTCTTTTTAGTTAAAGGCCATAAATTTTCTAGTGAGGGCATGATCTTTGATAAATTGAATGTATACATTGATCCTATGGGAATTTACCTCATATTGGGGTGTGATGTTTGTCTTGGGAATACAATTGTGAGTGGTGTGGTTTCCTACATATGGAATTTTTGCTTCAGCTTTCAGATCTATTACTTCCATATGTTTTGCTGGCCTTCCTACACCTCCCCTTCCATCCTTAATTTCATCATTGTATGTAGATTATGAGTTTTGACTATTGTGAGGGTGTCTCGGTAGGAAATGACAAGATTTATTTATAGAAAATGGAAGATATCCCCATCCATATGCGGTTTCCATGAGATGACGAGACTACCATTACAAGGATTTGAAAACCATAGGAGCCACAATCAAACCTAAATCCCTTTTGTACTTTGATCTATTTTTCAAATTTTGTCAAATTAACTAGTTGCGCAATATGGTGATCACCATTGCACACACAATGTAGACAATGATCATATCATGTTATATTTATTTTTTCTCTTTGAGCATGGATACATAGGAGCTTTATGCCTAAGAGAAATATGTCCCAAGAAACCTAAAGGAAGTTGAATAGAACCCCTTCCTAGAAGAAGAACTTGAAAAATACCTCCTACAAGGTGGACTAATCCAAATAGGAAATACATCCAGAATGGTACAAATCCAAGTGCTCTAGTGTTTATTACCCATTACCTTTCTAGGAGTGAAATGTTCGATAATTACCCTCTCAAGAAATGGGGCACCACCTTTGGTTATTAGCAGCACCCTTCAACAAGTTTTAGTGTAACTAGCTCCTTCGTTCAGGTAGGAAATTAGAAGCATGACTCAACTCTTCTCACAATGTAAGGACCAAGCCACATGAGTTAAATTTCCCTGACCCTAACTCATTGTTGTCCCGGTCATAAATGAGTACCACACCCCCTTCATAGAATACATGGGGACGAATTGATTTATCATATTGATTTTTGACGTTCTTTTTATGCACATTATTTGCAGTAGGTTGGAGTTTTTGTGTATTGTTTGTATTGTTGATATCATTGGTGTTCATCTATTTATTACTACATTGGAATTGTTCATGGTATACTTATTTAGCTAGTAAAGCTACTTAAGTATATACATATTATTACTCTAGTAGATATATGTTAGCACCAAACCAAATATATTTTTGTCCTTTTTATAAATCTATCATTGTAGGATAGGCTGAGTAATTGTGACGGGGGAGAGGGGAGGGGGAAGGGGGACGAGAGGTAGGGAAGGAGAGGGGGTAGGGGAGCGGGTGGGATGGGAGAGGGGGTAGGGGAGCGGGCGAGAGGGGAGAGGGGTAGTAGGGAGGTAGGGGTGTTTGGTTTAGTTTTTGTTTATTTTTTTGTATAGTTTAATTTTTTTTTTGAAATATAATTTTTTATATAGTTTTTATATAGTTTAAAATTTTGATTTTTTTTTGAAATATTAGTTTTTTATATAGTTTTTTTTTTTTTAATTTTTAATTTTTTATAGTTTAAGATTTTGATATTATTTATTTATTTTTTTTTAAATTTGTTTTTTTTTAAATTTAGTATTTTGAGTAACGTTTTTTCAAAAAATTTATTAAATTTTCAATAAATTTATAAAAAAATTGTTTAATTTAAAATAATTTTAGAAAAAAAAATTGAATTGATTTTTTTTTTAATTTATTCAAACATGTTCAAGATTTTAAAGTTTTTTTAAATGTTAATTTTCGTTACTAAAATTGTATTTTTTTAAAATTTGTGTTTAATTTTGATTTTTTTACAATTTTTTTTTATACATTTTTTTTTTAAATTTTGTTTTATAAAATTTCTTATAAGGTTGTAATTTTTTTTTAATTTTTAATTTTTGAATTTCTTAAATAAATTTTGTAGTTTTGAAATTTATTTATTTTATTCTAGGAGGTCCACTTTGGGTTGGTTTAGGGTTTTTATTACAACTATACCATCCATGGTTCATTTTGAGGTTGGTTTTTGGTGTTTTCGATGCAAAAATGAGACTTTTTATGGCTAAAGTTCTCATTTGTTATATAGTTCTTGTTTTATAGTATATTGTTTTTCCTCTTTCTCCCTTGTGCGCATAAATATCATAGCTTCTACATTTTATGGTTTAATATGTGGTTTTATTATGAATAATATCTATAATTCTTTTATTTTATATGAAAAGAGTGGTGAAATAATTTCTTGAATAATTTGTGTTTAACTCAATGTTAGATTTATATAGTGTTACTAAATCTTTTAATAAATACAATTTTAAATTATGATACAATGATAGAATAATGTCATCTTTTGAAAAAGTGTGCTACTAGTAGCATTAGTTTTCAATTTAGGGCTTGATTTTAAGGTTTTTGTAAACAACAATAATGATTTTTTTGGTCCAAGGAGGCAAGAGACAAAGGCCAATTTCCAAAACAGGATAGAGAGAATGACAAGCAAGGAGTGCATTTCAAGAATATGAAACAAAACTTTTACCCTCATTGTAATATGAATGGTCATTGTATTAACAAGTGTTGGAAATTTCATCCATCACTTCATCCGAAGCAAAACCATGAAGATGTGAAAACACCTACAATGTGTTAAAGAAATGTAACTACGAAAGATATTCTAAATGTGTTTTTCTATTATATTATTGTTATTCCTCCTTCGGGAGATGTCATTGATGTAATTGATAATGTAAGAGTCATTGAAAGATTCAATGTAAACCCTAGGAATTGTGTCATCCTAGAGGGATCCAGAAAAATATATTTTATCATGTACTTGACAAGTCGACCCAGTCAGTTAAGTCTAGTTGGCCCTGTTGGGGAAAATTTGCTCCAACTGAACAATATAAATAAGGAGTTTGACTTTCTCATTTGTATCATTCACTCATTCACTCAAGCTAGCATAGGAGAGAGAGAAAGAGAAGTTCACTAGTGCAAGAGAAGTAGTTGTTTTGTCTTGGGGTTTTATCTTGTACTTGGTGAATTCTATATTGAGGAAGTTTTGCCGGGGTTTTCTCTCTTGTGGTTTCCCTGAGATAAATATTGTGTTCTTTGTGGTTTTTGTGCTTGTATTTCTTTCAGTGATTATATTATTTAATGTTATTGTGCTAAATAGGTAAAAACGTAATATTGTATCAGAGCAGGGTTAAAAGAAAACATTGTGCAGCCACTGCAAATGCAAAAAATAGGGTTTCTTATTAGTCATCTAGATTCACTTTCCTAGGTGTAGACTACGTAGTTGGCCTGGTTTTGTCTGTTATGCCTCCATATGCCATCATAAGTCACTAAAACGAATTTGGATAGATTATGGATAATATTTCCTTGGATTATGTCTGATTTTATTCTATTCCTGAATTAGAAAGACACTTTCCTGATTTAGACAACTTTATCCTGTTTTTTCCTACTTTCTAGTGGATAAGGTAAAGCTAGTTGACTTGGAAAATCTCTCCACTTGGCCAATTCGACCTCCACATATTTCTTCTCTCCAAAATTCATCATTACATTCCATTTACATCACTCATGAGCTTCCATACCATATCCATCCAATTCGTGAGCCTTTAGACTGTTTTGGAAAGTGCTTTTGACACCTAGGGGGTTTTATGCTTTTAGTAAGCCTTAATTTTTTGTGCTTTACAACTTTCCTCTAAGGAATTCTATTTTATCTCTTGAGATGTATTATATATTGTATTCATATCGAGGAATAATACATGAGCTAATATTTCCATCAATTGAGTTCCTTCTCTTATGTTGTTGTTTCAATATTTATTCTTATTCTTGCATATCTTTGAATAATTCTTGTGATGAATTATTTGATTCAAGATTATTGGATATTAAAATTCTTTTATTGTATTCAACCTATATAGAATTCTCACAAAATTAGGGTTTCTCTGTCAAACTCTAGGTCAAGGTAGAAGCAGTTTTCAAAAGGACAACTTTACTGGTAAGTATTATCTCCATTCTATTTCCATTTGAGGTTATCATACTTTCAAAATGACAAGCACTACCAAGCTTGATGAGAAGCTTGAAGGAGCCAATAAATTAAGGGAATGGAAATAAAGAATCATGCTCATACTTGAAGAACATGACCTAGAAGGCTTCATAAAGGAAGAAGTTGCATTACTAGAACGAGATGAGGCCAAAGAAAAAAAAAGACGAATATGATCAAGGGTAAGAGGATCATAGTTGACTCTATCAAAGATCACTTGATTCCTAAACTGTCCTCAAAGAAAACTCCAAAAGAAATGTTTGATGCTTTGACCAATCTGTTTGAAGGAAATAACATCAATATGAAGATTACCTTGAGAAATCAACTAAAGGGTGTGAAGGTTGAGAAGTCAGAGACTATGCAGTCATATTTCACTAGAGTATATCATATCAAAGAACAATTAGAAGCTATTGGAGACATGATATAAGAATAATAGCTTGTGATGAACACCTTGAATGGTCTTCCAAGAGATTGGGGACCTTTCATTCATGGCATATGCTCTAGGAAGAGATTGATCAAGTTCAGACAACTATGGTAAGATTGTGTGGAAGAAGAAGAAAGGATAGCAGTAAGAGAAGAGAAACTAAATGATAATGAAGGTCTAGCTTTGGAAGCCCATAACAAAGGAAGAAACACAAGAAAGAATAATGTACATTCTCATGACCACTCTCCCAGAAGATCTCAAATATTTCAAAGGAACAAAAGGGTTAAGAGAGACTTATCCTCTAAATTTTTATCTTGTTGCAAGATGGGACACATTGCAAGAAATTGTTCTCTCAGAAATGAATAATTCAAGAAGAAAAAGAAAATATTTCATTCCCATGCATCCGAGGACGATGAACATGATGATGAAATCAAGACCAGAGAAGACAAAGATTCCAGTGAAGAATATGTTCTAATTTCAGCCCTCACTAGTTCAGTATCTGATTGAAGTGGCACTTGGTTAGTAGACAGTGGAGCCTCCAAACACATGACAGGATACAAATATTCCCTTTCACATATTGTGAAAAAAGATTCTTCACACAAAGTAAATATTGGAGATGATTACCAATATCATATCAAAGGAATGGAAGAGGCTTCTTACAAGTTGGACTCTGGAAATTCCATGAAGATGAAGGAAGTCCTATAGGTTCCGGGTTTGAAAACGAATCTTCTTTATATATCAACGTTATATAAGAAAGGTCTTAGAGTTTCATTTGTAGATGGAGAAGTTATCATGTGGCCAAAAGGGAAGACAATAGATGATGCAATTGTTATTGGAATTGAAGGAGGAATCTATAAACTAAAGGGACATGTAGATTCATCTCTAATGGCTAGTACCATGAGTCCTTGTGAATTAATGCATAGAAGAATAGATCATGTACACTACAAAGAATTACCAATAATGAGCAAAGTGGTGACTGGATTACCAAAAATCCAGGTTGATCATGACGGAGTATGCAAAGGATGTGCGCAAGGAAAAAGTACAAAGATCTCATTTCCAAGCAGTGATAGCAAAGAAAAAAGAATATTGGAAATTGTCCATTCAGACATTTGTGGACCAATGTCGACTACTTCCTTAAGTGGGTATGATGCTTCTCTTATTGGTGATTATTTTCGCAAAACATGGATTTATTTATTAAAGAATAAAAGTGAAGTATTTGAAAAGTTTAAGGAGTTTAAGGATCTTGTGGAAAACTTCTTTGAAAAGAAGGTCAAGATATTAAGGTCAGATAATGGAGGAGAATATACTTCAGGTGATTTAAAATAATTATGTAAAAAAACAGGGATTAAGAGGGATCTTGTTATCGGACAATCTACCTAAAGCGGACTTAAGGCATGATCTCCCTAGTTCAATGTGAATCTAGAACAAGTGAGACAGAATATGAAACTGCTTTCTTAGATCTAGTTAAAGATCAAGTGATTAGATGTCTTACCTCTAGTTTGTAGATATTTCTCCTTGATGTTGTTCCAAGCTCCACGGTCGTCAGATCTCAGCCGCAAGACCTGTCAAGACATATAGAACAATACAAGGAGTAAAACACATCTAAATAGTAACAAATCTAACTAAACGGTTAAGCAAGTAAACTACACAAACGTTATTAATCCAACAAAATTTGGTGGAAAGAGTTTATATTACTATATTAAAAGAGCGAAGTACAAAAGAGAGGTGATTACAACCAAAGCTTAACGTCGCAATCCTCCTCCAACAAGCCAATACCAAAGCCTCCAAAGGAAGTATAGGTCTCCCAAGAGATGAGTAGAGATATCCTAAGCTGATTTCACTAGCATGCAAGTGCTATAGACTTCCTCCCTTTGGAATGGGAATGAGCCTCATATATAGGACTCAGAGGATATGGTAGGTTGAGATATAATGGGAGAGGACTAAGGGATCCTCCCAAAGGGCTAGGGAACTGAATGCCAGCTCCACCTATAGGTTAGAGATAGAGATCCACATCACACACCTTCGAGAAATGGCTCGAAGATGCCCTTTAATCGATTTAATTGACATCGTCGCAGGCTGCAATAGGAAAACCTACGACGTCGCATGCTGCACAAAGGTGACCTGTGACGACCTATCTAAACCTTATGGGAATAAGTCAATATCTCCTCCAGTTTAACTTCTTAGTCATATGAACTTCAGGGATGTTTACACCAAGTCTCAGGGTAGCAAGATTTAGGTGTAACAGAATGCCCCCCAAAGCATGAAGTTATTGGAACTTGACAGGTGAAATGCTTTGACAAAAGGATTGGAAAGGACTTGTCGGATGGAGGATGCTGCTGCAGTACAACTGACTCTAAGAGCACAGCCTTATATGACTCACAACATGGATGTCGACCAATACATTGTAGATCTATGGTAGTAATGAGCGACTGAACACAATAATGGCTATGAGACATAAGCATAGATCCATGATGAGATGATAACACAGCCATGACCAATACAAAAGTGGATCCGTGTAATATGACTCAAACAATATCCATCGCAACCTGGGTAAAACATGACTCCCTAGGGTCTTCAAGCTGAACCCGCAATGATACGAATCTATCCATGTGATTACGAATGTCTTGACGTCGGACATGGTAGAAACCACTTGATTACAGGTAATTGATGTATACCACTAACAAGCACGAGGGAAATCACCATTGATGTAAATGATCCCCAAGGTATCATAGTACATATCATCAAGTGCGAATGAATGAGTTGAAGTTGAACGCTTGGTGAAATATTTCAATCAAGAGTCAATGATGTGAAATCATGTCAAAAGCAAGGTAACCTGCCATTGAGGCATGCAGGTCCAAGGTACTTGGTTGGTTTCTAGATTCAAGGATGATGTGTTGAGGTCGACAAGGATGAATTCGTTAACGAAGGGCCATGATGAATCTGCCATCATCGACACGAAACTCGACAACAGATGTTTGGAGTAGATCGGATGGTACAGCATCATGCAAGACTGACTAAGAGTAGACCGACATGGCGGAAGGTGTACTAACTACAAATGATGAGTAGTAAATATATTCTTGAACATGGGCATGGCATGACTTGGCAGTATTGACATGACGAGAATGACGCCAATCTCCTAATGCAACTGATGAGGTAAGCATTCTTTGGATTACCCAAAGGAGTAGAAAGACTCAGGAAGTAGGAAAAACTCGAGGGAAAATGGATGATCCAAGTACTGTATGCAAATGCAAATGAGTGCCATGTTCAAGAATGACTAAGTACTGCCACTGGTAAAGGTGTAACACAAAAAATTTCCTTTTTCCCCATCATGACTGATGAGTGCCTCATGTGTTTTTGAAGAGCTTGATGAGGGTAACCAAATGCTCGGTATAGCTCATCTCATAGATGAGTCCAAACCCAAACATTTTCCGAACCTGGGAAAGGAGCGGTTCATCCCATGGCGAGCCCTTCAATGTTGAGTTTTAACGAGTCCATAGAAGGTAAAACTCAATGGCTTTTCATGTTTAGAGAGTCTGAAAACAACTAAAGAAGACTCCAAAGGTCCTTTTTCGTAGAGTTAGCCTCTTCACCCGGAAAAGGGTAAAACAACGCGAGAGAGGACTCTTCTAGTCATGATTGGCTATAGTATTCCTTTTTCGTAAGTAGTACCCTCCGGTCTGAAAAAGGGGTAAATTATCACCAAGGAGACGACCATTCAAATACTTTAACAAGCGTGAACACAACAAGTTCACTTGGCAATATTTTTGTATTTTGAGACCTGAAAAGAGCTTAAAGAAAGACTCCGAGAGGGTTCCTTTTTTGTAGGCGTTTAACAAGCCCGAAAAAGCGATAAACTATAACTCAGTGACTTATTCTCATCGTTTGACGAGCACGAGAAAGAACAAAGAGTAAGCTCGATTGTCATTTAATAATTTACATTAATGAGTGTAATAATGATGAAAAGACGCTCAAAGAAGTTGTTCATACCTGATAATACTTACGAGATGATCATCACGATGAAGAATGGCATCAATTAGGCACTTAGGTTCTCCTGCAACTCAAAGACTAGGTCAAAAACAACTAACCAAATGTTTAAATGTAGTAAATAACCCAAACTACAGTAAAAATCCCACTAAAGCATCAAATTATAAAAGGAATATTCCATTTTTTGTTATAAAATGGATGAAATAGTGAAAAGAAATTACGATTGTTTTTTATCAAGTTGGGAGAGTGCAAAGTGCCATTTGGAACCAAACTTCAACTACTGATTTCGAGAGCTACGGTCCACCAATTCGTGAGCCGTCAGAAGCAGGTAGGCCTAAATTCATCTACGCAACTTCTTAGTGGAGTAATTTCATGTTTTTGCTTGATTTTCAAGGTTTTGGGTCGTTTTGCTTGGGGGAAATGCGCCCTCGGGACTGTTTGTGACGACAAGGACCGTTTGTGATTACATCACAATGTCTGTATAGATGGACTGCGATGGCGCAAACGGCCATTTTAAACCCAATGCCCAACTCCCAAGAAATTTTTTTAATGCATGAAGTGAGTTATAATGGTGCTTATTTGTCCTTCTTGACAGGTTCACAGCGATAAACATGGTCCTTGAGTGGAGAAAATGAGAACACGAGTTGGATGATGCTCAGTTTGAAAATGACCCTCAATGCGTTGTTGCATTGAGGAAATGTGGACTTCTCAAATACTTTCGAGTGTCGGGCATGAGGGCCAAAGTTGAGATACTGACACATATCATCCAATGTTGGGATCCGACGCAACAACACTTTGAGATCGGGGTGCATACATTGAGTATAGATGTTGAGGACATCTACTTCCTAACATGATTATACTGGAGGGGAGAATCCATATCTCTTACTAGATCACAAGGAGGTGACTGGACAGTAGAGGATATGATTACTCAGTACTGCACTGGAGATACTATGGAAAGAGGTGGGAGGATTCCCATCAAGGAGATTTGAGACTGTCCTTTACGTGTCATGCTCTTCACTCTAGTGAGGGTAGCGGGGAGTCAGCCTGCTCATCTTACGAGCAAGACACAGTTGATGTACGCGGAGGAGTGCATGGATCCTCGGGTATTCAACTGGTGCAAGGGAGTCCTTACCAACCTCTAGAGTCATCTTACCAAATGTTGGCACGGGGCGCTGAAACAGTTTGGGTATTGGTCCGTGGTGATATCTTTTCTACTGGAGAAGGTACCTCATCTGCGTCCACATGTGGACTTGGATGACAGGGATGCCAGGGATCCACATATGATTCGGTGGGCAGAGGTGATGGCCCTCCATGGTGGCGGGGTTCCCATCATAGGTTATGGTACCGAGTTCTTCACTTGGCTGGAGGGACAGCTCCTCATGATAGAGGATTACCCTTATAGTGGGACAAACTTCAGAGGTGATCCCTACCTGCTACTTCCCAAGGGAGCACAATGGGGTGACATCGGTAAGAACAACAATTTTGTGTTTTCATTTTATATATATATATATGATTTTTTTGGAGTAATGCTAATAACTTGGTGTTGTGTGCAGATGTGGGTCCATCGTGACCAGTTAGGGTCTCCATCATTGCGAGGAGAGGAGAGGTGCTAGTGGTCGGTCCCGCGATGTACGATGCCACCGAGGAGGTGGAGGAGGTTTATGAGAACCTATAGAGGTTGACCCTGGATATCCCAAAGGCGTGTGTTCGTGATCTGCCTTGGGGATACCAGAAGTACACTATCGAGGTGTCTACCCGTTTTGGCATGTTACTAGCTAAAGTGGAGAGGGCCGTAGTATTCTTTCATGGGCAGCAGCCAGGGGCTTCGAGACTTAGGGATGAGCGACCTTAGGCTTAGGCTCATGTTCTGCTTATTTATGTACCAAAAGCTTATGAGCTTCAGATTTTGTAGAGACCTACTGAAAGCTAGCATGCTTCATATTTTGTATTAGCACCATCATTTTGTACTTTTTTACGAATTTATATATATATACAGACATTTTTGGTGGATTTATACATTATGTGTTCTATGGATGATTAATGTGATCTTGTTTACATGTTTGCTTATAAAATGGATTATTTACATGTTATGTATGCTTTTACATATTTGTGAAAATGTTATGTGTGTGTAATGTACAAATCTAGGATAAAGTTGGCCATTGAGTCAGCAACTGTATTCATGTCTCGTGGAATGTGCAGGTATTGAATAGATTCAAAAGACCTTTCTGGAAGACGAACTCGTCTGAAGAGACAGAGTAGAGTAGGGTCACGGATAACATAAACTTGGTTAAGATGAGAAACCACTAGTTGTGAATCCAAGTGGATGACAATGTGGTTCATACCCAAGGAAAGAGTGTCGGTTAGGGTTCCAATGTCTGCCTGATATTCTACGGCATTGTTGGTTGCGAAACCTAGACAAATTCCTCCTAAGCTGATAAGCTCGCAGGTGAGAGAATAGAGTACCTAGGCTGGTGAAGCAAGGTTATGGGTATGCTGGCTGGTGCCATCCGCGAATCCATAGCAAATTTCCATCTGCACACGCAGACAAAACATGGTATAAGAAACGGGAAACAAGATCTAGAGATACTAAAACAAAAGCGTCACACCACAAAAAACACACACGCCATATACAGTATATACAAGATGTCTATGCATGAAAATCTCAAGCATAGTACCTCTTTAGGTACAACCCATTGTGGGGCTTGCCCAAATATATTCCATCGTAGTCCTCTAGTTCGTAGGATCCCTTCTCCAAAAAATGTTTCACTATGTACGGTCTGTACCACATGGACTCGAACTTACCTGCCCCCAGCTTATCGTCTCTTTGGTCGTATGTAAGGACCAAATCACCCTCATTATAGATGCGGGGTTCTACCGACTTGTCATACTGCACTTTGATGTGCTTCTTATGTGCTTCGTTGGCAAGAGCAGCATCTTGGCGAGTCTCATAGAGTTTTGCTAGGTAAAGGAATCACTCTTCCTCGATAGTGGTGTTCTGGAGAATTTTAACTGCAATTTTAAGGGATGGAATCTTGCACTCTATAGGTATGACAACCTCCAATCCATAAACTGATTGAAAAGGTGTAAATCCGGTGGCAGTCTTGATGGATGTTTGATAAGCCCATAGTGCGAAAAAGAGCATATTGTGCCCGTTAGACTTGTGTGTACCCACCATGCATTGAATCATGGTTTTCAATACCTTCTAATTAATGGACTCTACTTGCCCATTGGAGTGCGGGTAGTAAGGTGTTGAGTTTTCATGGCAAAAACCCAGTCTGGCGCTCAGTTCATTGACCATATCGTTCTAAAATTGAGATCCATGGTCGGTGACTATGGCTTGCGGAACTCCGAACTGTGAGATAACATGATTAAACATGAAGAGTGTGGCGGTTTTGTCGTCGTCAGTGTACGTAGGCATAGCCTCGGCCCACTTTGTAAAGTAATCCACGGCTACTATGACGTAACCATGCTCCCCGATCGAGGTAGGATTACAGTGCATGAAGTCAATGCCCCATTTTGCAAAGGGGCCAATGACAATAACCGGGTGTAACAGGGTTGGATGGGTGCGCATTTTCTTTTGAAAATGATGGCACGGGGGACATTTTTTAACGGCATCGATACAATCTTGAAAGATAGATGGCCAATAATATCCCATGTGTAGTATCTTCTGGGCTGTAGCCATCCCAGAGAGATGACTGCCACAAGCCCCGTCATGACAATCATTCAAGACGTGTTCAGACTCCTCATGTGTCAGAAAACGTCGAAGAATAGAATCAATACCACGATGGTACAAGGTATAATTGATGATCAGAATACTTTTCGTGGTGGCGTATTTACTGACGGTCGTCACGAGAAAGTTGGGGGTCGAAATGTTGAGTCTGAAGATATAAGAGAATATCTCCATACCATGGGTCAGACGTGCTGATAAGAAACAATGACTCATCCAGAAGAGAATGATTGAGCTCAGATTCTACATTAGCACGGGGAAGGTCGCAGATGAGCTCGGAAAACACCAAATACTTCTTAGACTTATCCTTCTCGAATAGGAGGTCAAACTCCTGTAGTATCACAATCCAGCGTGAATACTTTCCCCTCGAGTAGTTGACGTGTCAAAACGTGGTACCTAGGGTTCGAGTCGGCGATGATGGTGGTGGTGCGGAGCAATATGTAATGTCAGAACTTTTGGATGGCAATAACTGCGGCGACAACGAGATTCTCAACATGTGAGTAACGAGTTTCGGTGTCAATAAGACCCTTACTTAAGTAATATATCACATGTTTCTGGGCGTTGTGGTCCTCCTGTACCAAGACCATGGCGATCATGGTGGTAGAAGACGCGAGATAAAGAATATAATCTTTGTAGTAATTGGGTGGCTGGAGCACAGGGGCATGGGTAATAACATGTTTAAGACTATCGAAGGATTGTTGCGCTTGATCGTCCCAAATGAACGGGATGTCCTTCTTGAGTAATCTCACATAACCCTGCGTCTTTTGCGTGAAATTACAGACAAAACGCCGTAGATAAGTTTCCTTCCCTTGCAAACTTTGAAGTTCCGTAACATCAGTCGGAGGTGAGAGAGCGACAATGGCTTCCACCTTCAAGGGATCAATGCGGATCCCATCTTTCGAGATGATAAAACCTAAGAGGCGTCCAGACTCGATGCAAAAAATACACTTGTGAGGGTTCAAATGGGTGTTATATCGCCTGCATCTGAGGAATATGGCCGTCAGATGATCTATGTGGAACTGGCACTGTCGTGAATGGGCATGGAGATCAGCCAAGCAGGGTTCCACAAAGTCCTTCACATCATGAAAGGCGTATGACATGGCTTGCTGGAATGTGGCACCAACATTTTTAAGACCAAAAGGAAGTTTATGATATGCAAACGTTCCCCAAGGGCAGATGAATGCAGCCTTGTGTTGGTCAGTGGGGTGGATCTAAATCTAGTTGTAACCGAAAAATCCATTCATAAAAGAGAAGATGACACTTCCAGCACAATTGTCAATGATCTGATCGATAAAGAAAGTTAGGTAATTGTCTTTAGGACAAGCCTTGTTGAGATCCCGATAATCGACGCAGACATGAATGGTACCCTTATTTTTAGCTAAAGGGACAACATTCGAGACCCATTCTGTTAATGGAATAGGGTATATAAAGCTATCCTTCAAGAGCTTCTCAATTTCTACCTTGACTGCTGCAGTCTTTCAAGGGTGTACCGGTTGCAACTTTTGGCAGACTGGTTTGACATCGAGATAGGTTTTAATTTCGTGTGAAACAATAGCCGGGTCTATTCTAGGCATCTCCTCATAGGTCCAAGCAAACACGTCTCGGAATTGCTTGAATAAGGCCGCGAAAGTAGTAATCTCTTGAGGGGAACACTTCTGGCCTAAACGAATGTGTTCCACTACACCAGGAGTAACCGAAATGTTGACCGAAATGGTAGGTTCAATGTTCGCTAGGTTTCCCTCAGTGTCTGTATGACATGTGAGTATCAGGGATTGGGGGCAAGGGTAGACATCCAGTAAAAAAAGGGTGGAAATGCTGTTCTCCACAAAATCCAAAGGTGGGAGGAAAGACAAGCGATGGTGGAGGTCTTCCCATGGAGGGTCATCTGCACTCATAATTTCCATAATGGAATCGTCAGTATGAAAAGTACGGAGCAGAGGATCGGGTGAAGATGACGTCTGCTGTAGAGAACAAGTCGTGGAGTTCATGGATAAGTGGTCCTCGGGTGCTGACTGGATAGCCTCGTAAATGAGTTCAGCGGGTGAAAGAGGCATAGAGTCTCCAATAAGGTGCATAGTGGCTTCATTAGGTACAATCCATTGATCATTGGAGTTGGGAAAAGAAGAAACCCTAGAGGAGATCATGTTCAGCGTGGCAACATGATTAGGGGGATCTGAGGTTGGAAAGATGCCCATAAGAGATGAGTATTTTATGAGGCTGACCCCCATGCTCTCATATGGTTGCGAAGATTTCCCAAGTAATGGGACATTATTTTCGAGAGGAGTAGCGGTGTCCGGTGTGCAGAAGTCCAGTTGGTTGACATTGACAATTTGGCCCTAGTGGGGGAATTGCACTATGCGGAAGACAGATGAGGCGACCGCAGTCATGGCATAAAACCAATTACAACCAAGCAAGAGATTATAGTCTAAAGGGGCTGCGACTACTTCCACATTAATGGTTGCGGTCTTACCCCCCAACTCCACTGCTAAGGCTTGTAATATCCCATGGGGTTAAAAGCCATGACCATCGAATGCTTTCAAGGTGGTGGGAGAATGGTTGAGTTCGGGAGAACCAATGGCTCTCCAACATGACAATGACATGATTGAGGTAGAATCCCCTTCGTTTAGTACAGTACAATGGACTGTCTTCCCAGCAACGTTGGTAGCAAATTGAAATGCAAGTTGGTGGGAAAGCCTTGGCTTAAAGTACTCCAGTCGAAACATGATTGTATTCGAGGAATCCGGGTCTACGACACCGATAGCAGCAAGGAGAGTTTTGCATTGATTGAGACAATTCTGCAAAACCTCCATGGTCAACATGGCACAAGGAGCTTGTGCCAAGTCCTCTACAATATTGTAATTTTGAGCTGCCCAAGCGTTGGGATTGAAAATGTCTTTCCGAATCGTGCTCTTGGGTGGATGCAAAACTGACTTTAAAGAAGGCTTCTTGATAGTGAGAGAGACTTGTGGGATGGTGACATTGGGCATAGAAGTGGAAGCTTTTTCAGTATTACTCCAAAAGGGTTCCTTCAGTGGGACTAAGTCATATGAACGTGACCATGCATTCAAGTTTACCATCTCGCTATGCATCATGAGAACATCCACGATAGAGTATGCCTCTCTGTGTGAAGGAGAGGTTTGAGGAATCAACTATTGATTCTGAGAAGGGAAGGGATCATTGAGAACTACGGGAGTAGTGTTTCCCTTCAGAAAATTCTGTACTTTGTCTCGGTGAGGACATTCCTTATAGAAATGGTCATCATCGCACAAAAAACAAGGATAATTCAACTTCCCCTTCTATTTGGTGTCTTCAGGAGTGCTGTTATTCTCCTGTGGGTTCGAAGGTTTCTTAGGTTTACCTTGTTTCTTCTTCTTACCACCGTTTTAATCAGGTGAAGCTGATTGAATAGAATTCACTTCTTCGGTGGAGGTAGGAGTAGACGATTTGGTGGTGATGTTTCCAGCCTATGGTGGAGATGGGGAAGAACCTTGAGCGTTCGATGATCCACCAATTTTAGTAGGAGGCTGGATGGTAAGGGAACCAATGATGGCATCAGCTTGGGGTCCCTTAGGTGGTTTCGTGGGGTCATACGTAGGGCTGGGTGCATCAGGAACGATTCCATATAACATGCCGTATTGAGCATAGAACAAGTCTAAGTAATGGGCACAGGAAATAACCTGTTCCTCTACGACGACCCCTCCCATGGCCACGTCTCGAGCTATGATAGGTAAGAGAGACTTTGTGCACCAGTCAGCTAAGAGTTGGTCTGGAATATGAGCCTTAATGAGACGTCGTCTCCTTCGCCACTCATGAATATGATCTGAGATATGAGTGGCGGTGTTTTGACGAAGCGAGGTCAATAAGTCCGTACCGGTCTCATAGCGAATGGGCAACTGGAAGTGAGTCAAAAATGACATAGCAAGAGAGCAGAAATATGGAAAAGAGTTAGGTGGTAACTCAATATACCACTTGGCAGCTGGGTCGGTAAGATTCCGTTGGAATAACCTAAGATAGATTGAGTCATCCATTAAGGAGTTGGATGAAGACCATAAGTGGTATGTTATCACATGATTTTTTGGATCTTCACCAGGTTTTCCATCAAATTTGGGGATATCTGATGGTAACTTGACTGGAATCGGTGGCCAATTATGTTCGTGGAAGATGGGGTTGTTCATCAGGCGAGATAGGTTGGGTAGGTCCAATGTAGCCAAAAAGGGAAGCTGTTGATATAGCTGCGGGTATTGATAGTACTGATAAGGCATATATGGACCAGTGGGACCTTGTATCGACTGATTGTAGGGTGTTCTCGGGGGAAAATGGCTGTAAGGAGGTATACCGCCTGGACCATACGTAGGTTTGCCACCATAATAAGGTGGTCCATTACCATAGGGTGGGGTTCCGTCGCCATCGCTGGGGGGGTGGAGGTCCACCGCCACCACTGGGAGGGGTGGGGGTCTACCGCTACCACTGGGAGGGGGTGAGGGTCCATCGCCACCCCTAGGAGGGGTGTAGGTCTGTCACCACTGCTTAAATAAGGTGGTCCTTCACCTCCTCCACTTGGAGGGGGTGGTGCACCACCTCCTCCACTGGAGGCATGGGGACCTCCACCACTTCCACCACTATAAGGGTAGGGTCCTCTGCCACCACTGCCACCATAATAAGGTGGTCCTCCACCATAAGGTGGGGGTCTTCCACCATAAGGAAGGTCTTCTGTGCATGCATGTGTCCTTGCATGCAGAAGACATCAATTGGAAACCAATTGTAATTAATTAACTTTTCCTAAGCTTTGGAAAATTAATTAAAGTGATTATTAATTAATTATTGGAATACTTTTTTATAAAAGTAAAAGTGAAAAATAAAAAGTAAATGGATGATTTAATCTTAGCCATTGATCTCACCAGAGGATCTCATCCATAGATCTATAGTGAGATTAGGTTTTTCGTTTAGCCAATGATTATAAAAGAAAGGTCAATTGGTGGAGAGGACACACATTCATTTCGACAGAGATTGAGAGAGCAGCATTGCGAGAGAGAATCTTTTTGAGAAGAAGTTGGAGGAGTAGCAAAGTGAAGAAGAACAATGCAGAGGAGAGAGAGAAGCAGAAAGGATAAGGCAGAGGCAACCGTACAACAGGAAGGCCGTATAGTCATACAACATCCATCTGTATAGTCCATACGGAATCCATACAGTAGGTCTATACATATCCGTACAATAGGTCGTATAATTGTAGCAGGTAGCTGCATCGGGATCCGTGCCAAACCAACTAGTTTTTCTCAGTATTTTTGTGTGTTTCGATTTTCCCATTGTTGGCTGAAAATCAATTTTTCTAAGTTGTAAAAGGATCCATATTTTCTGAATAAAATATCTCTTATATTGCTGCACCGGTTTTCCCACATTTGGTTTTTCCGAGGGTTGATACCCGAAAATTATTGTGTTATTTCTATTGGTATGATTGATTGGTATATCTCTCAGTGTTTTAATTCTGCTGCAAATTTATGAGTGAATAAACCCTTGGGTGATTGAAAGTAATCAATTGCATGCTTTTAGTCCTAGTTGGGTTTTAGAGGAAAATTTACATTAACAATCTTCAATATTTGCGCCTGTATTTATGCTTGCTTCTGATGTCCTTGATGCCTGACTTTTGAATCATTTGCAAGATCTTCCCCATAACCATCTGATTTTGTCCTTGAGTGTGTGATCATACTCCTCCACCATCTTCCGGTGATGCTGATCCGTAGTAATCATGCTTGGATTTGACTCCTGTGTGCTAAATGTGCGAATCATCGACGAGCGATCCGGCTGGCCATGCTCCCACTTTTTGTCATAATTTTTTTTCTTTTTTTTTAATTCCTCTGGTTCTCAACTGCTATGCACTTGATCATGGCAATAGGGTTTCAACCGATTCCCATTTACTAGTTTAGGAAACGATACCCCATCTAAACTTTGTAGCTGCACCACACCTCTGTCAGTGACAAAATTTATGATGTAGGGACCTAACCAATGCATTTGTAACTTACCTGGGTGCTTAGCAAACTTATTGTCATATAGAAGAACTGTGTCTCCGCGCTGAAAGTGATTTGGTTTAATATGGCGATTGTGCCAAGCCTTCTATTGATCCTTTTATACCTTCTGATGAAACCCTATGATGAACCAATCCTCATCGAGTTGTACCAGTTGTTCCAACCATTCCTCCAATGCCCCGTCATCACTCATCACTGTGGCTACGACGATGCGCAGACTTGGCACAATATACTCCATCGACATGATTGCTTCCTATCCATAAATAAGTTTGAATGGGGTCTAGCCAGTCAATCGTTTGCAAGTTGTGCAATACACCCATAGTATCGCTGGAATATTCAAATCCCTATAATCTCAATCGGCGTTGCACACCTTGGTGAGTGCATGTTCCAATATCTTATTGAATGCCTCAACTGTCCCATTCGCTTGATGGTGATATGGGGTACTCTTCTTGTGCTGAATTTGAAACTCCTCTGTCATCGTTGCGATCGTCTGATTAACAAAATGAGTCCCTTGGTCACTCATTAGTATTTTTGGGCACACAAACCTGGTGACCACATTGTCAAAGAGGAATCTTACTAGAGTCGCAGCTGAGCACTCTCTCACCAGAGCAGCTTCGTCCTATTGCATCAAATAGTCTATCGCAGTGATTATGTACCGCAACCTTGTTCTTATACCTGGTGGGTTGATTGGTCCCAAGAAGTCAACTACCCACTTGTCAAAAGCATGCAGTGTCAATTGGGGTACTAGTGGCATCTCATCCCTTCGTGACAACTTCCCCATCCGTTGACATACATAGCATCTTTTTGCGTAGTCCGCAAAATCTCCATGCATCGTCGGCCACCATAGTCCTGCTCGAAGGATCTTCTTAGCAGTGGCAGGTCCCTCGTAGTTTCCTCCTGTGATTCCATCATGGGATTATGCTAAAATTATTTCATGTTCATGCGGAAGGACGTATCGTCGAAGTATCTCATCCTGTCTCATCTTATACAATTGCCCTACAATTAGTTGAAAATCTGTAGCTTTGATGACTAGTTGCTTCTTCTAGTTGTTAGTGAGTCCTTCCGGCGCCTTCCCTGTGGCTAAAAATTGAATGATAGGTTCATAATGGGCGTCAACCATTCCAACTCTGAACAACTGAGCATCTGGTAATCCTTCTTCAATGCTCCTTGGCTCTTCTCCAGACTCTATTCATGACAGGTGGTATGGTCCTACATTCATTTATCCTGGCTTTATGATTATCTCAAAATCAAATTCCTGGAAGAGTAATAGCCATCGACAGATCTTCCCCCCCAACATAGGTTTGTTCACTAGGTATTTTAGTGCTAAAGGATTGAGGAACATTTTAAAATGCCCCCTAAGAGATAATGTTGAAACTTCTTCAAGGCGTAGACCATCCCCAACCCCTCCCTTTCCGTGGTCATATAATTCTTCTTCGCAGTAGACAGCTTCCTACTTGCGAATGCTATCGGGTGGTCAATGTCGCCTTATCCTGGATGGGCCAAGATTACTCCTAATGCAACTGATGATGCATCGACGTGAGCGTGTAATTCCTTCGTCCAATCTGGAAATGCAAGTATGGGTGCTGCGACCATCTTTGCTTTTAATACGTCTAGACGCTTCTGGAACTATTCATTCCATTCAAACTTAGCGTCTTTCTTCAACAACTTCTCCATCGGTGCCGTGATTTCTGCGTATCCTCTGATAAACTTCATGTAGTAGCCCATATGTCCCAATGTCTCTCTCAATTGCTTGACTGTTGTCGGTGGTGGGAGGTTGACAATAATTGCAAGCTTGGCAGGATCGACAAACATTCCTTCCCTGCAAACAATGTGTCCCAACAAAATCCCAAATGGAGCACAGAAGATGCACTTTTTCAGGTTCAATAAAATCTGGTGTTGTCGACATCATTCCAGCATTAGCCTCAGGTTTGCAACGTGGTCCTTGACCAACCCATACACTATCCAATCGTCCATATAAACTACAAGAAATTTATAAATGTAATCTTTGAATGCCGAAACTACTAATCTTGAAATAATAGCTCGAGCATTCTTCAATCCAAATGGCATCACTAGATACTGAAAGCATCTCCATTCTGTCTCGAATGTAGTCTTGTGCCGATCTTCCTTCACGATTTTGATCTGGTGATAGCCCAAAAACCCATCCATAAAGGAGTATACTTCCCGACCACCCACTCCTTCGAGCACCTCATTCATGAATGGTGTTGGGAATAGATCATGTAGGAAGGCATCATTCAGCTTCCTTAAATCGACACATATTCAGACTTCGCCAGTTTTCTTATCCTGGGCCACCATCGGGCTGATACACTTTGATTCTTCTACTAGTTCTATAATGCCTGCTTCCAACATTCTTTCAATTTCAGATTGCACCCATTCCTTGTACCTTGGATTCAACCGGTAGGGCCTCTATTTGACTAGCTTCGCATCAGGTTTCAGGGGGATTTTCATTTTTCCTAAGTCCTCGAAATTTCCTTTCATCTCTGAGAATTTAGTTGGGAACAAATCCTGAAAATCATGCAATAGATCGGTCATCTTCGCAATAGTGGAGTCGTCCCAATAATCACCAATACTTGCAAACTTCGGATTCTGCTCCTACCTAATGTTCACTTTCTTGATTTTGAATGCTTGCTGAAACTTGTAGGAAGGTATTCCTGGTGCATCAACACTGCTACTTCCTTCTGAATCCGACACATATGTGGCCCTTGGGTTGTCCTCATCGTCTGGTTCTCCTGTGCTATTATAGCACTCCATCATCATTTCTGGTGTCGCAGTCCACCGAAGTTCCAATGTTTGCTATGTCGGTACTACTTCAAAGATCTTCTCGCAGATTTCCTGTAGTGCACTGTGGATGAAGGGGTTCTCATTTGAGAAACAAAACGTTTGGCTAAAGCCAATTTTCAGCTTTTCCCAATAGCTTGTCCCACGTTACAGTTCTGTTGCGACATACCAACTTCGCGGTACTTCATCCAATGTGTGAACAAATACATGGACCCATTCCTGTTTCTCCCGTGAGCCCCATTGGCCTTGACATGCATTCACATCTTCCTTCGAATATCCTTTTCCATCATATTTCCTTCCTCTGTATCCTATAGTGTCGCCGAACCTAACCTCCATGAGGTGTCGACATAGTGGCAAGTTTGTGATACTAGAGTTGTGCGCTGCCCACCAGCACGCGGGAGTAGCCTTCAAGGAGTCCTCCAAGGCCAATAGACATTGTGGTTCCGCTATGTTTTCCTCAAATTCAATGAGAAACGTAGTCAGGTTAGGAAATCCCTCATATGTTGGCAGTGCCCACTCCTCTGTGGCTACTGATCGCAGCGACTGTGTGATCCGTGCACACCTCCTGAACGATACTTTGTGTATTCGATTCTGCCAATTCTCAAGCACTTTGTCCAAGTTTGACGATGCCGAACTGACACTGCGCCATCCCAAATCTCCATCTACGACGAGATTAATGTAATCCTCGGATATGTTGTATACACTATCCCATTCCCTCAGTAAATTCATCTCTGGCTAGTTAGACGTATCGTTGCCCTTCTACAGGATCCAGAGGTGCGACGACCCTCATCTCGCGATTTTCAAATGACATAGTTTGCTTCTTGAAGTTGATGATGGCCTAGTTTTCCATCGCCTAGTCTATCCCTAACAACACCAGATAGGGCCTTGTGTTATCAACGATCTCTATTACATCGAATTCGGTGTATGTCTTGAGTCCCTCAATTTCAACTGGAAGATGACACACCCAACCAAGTGGAGTAACCTTACTCTGATTTGCTAAGCACAACTGTACTGGTGACTAGGCCAACTGTGGTTTTCCCATTGTTTCCCAATTCTTCCTGGTCAGAATATTGACATCCGACCCTAGGTCCAAGATAATTGAGTCAACATCAAATGCCCTGATTTGTGTAGACACTCACATCTCTCTTCCTGTCTTCCTTTTATGTATGCGGTTAACTGTGCGCTCCTGGCGTGCACCCTCTTGTCGATGCAACAATTTGGATATTTCTTCCAATGCGTTGATATCCTTTGCCAACTCTAGGCAACTTTCCAGGAAGGTTCTTAAGGTGTTATCCTTCCTCCGTGACTTTGTAGATAACTTCTTCCTAAAGAGGTAACTGCCTGCTCTGTCTCATCGCTTCCTGTGCTTTCAAGAAAACATCCCTTTCAACTTCCGCATCAAAGGTGACATGATTTCGTGCTGTTGGTTGGACGGTAGCCTGTGACTTGTCGACTCCTGTCACAACTCCCCCTCATTTCACTACTCCAATAGTCGCAGTGTGACTTCTAACCTCCATTGATATCTTCTGCACTACTGGTGGTGTATTCTAATTCTGATTATGGGGAGGTGGGAGCAGGTTCTTGGTTTTCCATTTCGCTATGAGCTACAGACAGTCTTCAACGCCATGATCTACAATGCTGCAATAAGTGCACTGTGGTACTGGGTTTGGACAATCCCTCTGGTAATGCACCTGCTATCCACAATTGTAACATATAATTGATCCTTGTCCTCGTTCAGCAGCTCCTCCTCATCCTACTCTGGCACCTTGACCTCCGCGGAATCCTCCTCTAAAACCTCAGTGCGATGGTCCATATGGAGGGTAATGCAGTTGTCCATATTGCGGGTTCTGATATGGTGGTTGACCATACTGTGGCTGGCCATACTGCAGTGGCGGATATTGTGGCTTACCATACTACGGTTTCTCATACTACGCTTGATCATACTGCTGTGGCTGGCTAAAATGGGGTTGCTTTTGTCTATATTGCGGCTGCTACTATACCACCAGTTTCTCTTCCCTCTTCATAAAGTATGTATCGGCAGTCCGGTCTTGGAGTAGTTCATAAGATCTACAATCTTTTTCATCGTGGCCAACCAAACGACAAAATTTGCAATATAGATTTACTAGCTTCGAAGCCATCTTTTGTAAGTACACACATTCTTCCGGTTGATGCCCTCTGGTATGATAGACAGGACACCAAGTCATTCCTCCCTGATGGATGGGGTTTGGTGCACCGGATTGCAAATATTCTTGAAACTTTGGGTAACTATCCTTATGGTGTCCTTTTTATTTACAGCTAGTGTACCATATGTCTTCATGAGTTTCTTTCCCCTTCTTCATATCTTGCAATTGGAGTGTCAAATTGGCCAACTGCGCTTGTATCCTGTCCATTCCTATACCAGCTTCACCGATCGGTGAAGCCTCAAGCTTCATCGCAATCTCCAACGCTTCGGCTTGTGTTGCCACCTTCTGTTGCATTAGTGGTCTACGAATGTGTGGCACCAATCCTACGATAAACCACTCCTTTTGCTGCATATCATTTATTCTGAAACTCACCTTCACTATCAATTTTTTATACCATTGATTGAATTACCATACCGGCTCATTCAGTTATTGCTTGATTTCTTTGAGCTCGGTGACATACTGCGACTCCAACTTTGGTTTTCTAAACTCATCGACCATTCCTACTTTAATCTATGCCAATGTCTTTCCTGGCGTTCCCATTGGAACCTTTGTAAACTTCATAAACCAATCTAGTGCACATCCCTTGAGGGTCATCGCTAGCTGTCCTTTCTTAATATCTTCATCTTGGACCTGCTTCACAGTCCATACTGCTTCGCACAGGAACTAATATTGCTGGGGATCCTCAATTCCGTTTCCCTGGAAAGTGAGCATTTTTGTGTCGTCTTCCATTCTAACATTCCTACTATTATTGTTTACTGATCCACTACTGCTACCACTGTACGTAGGACAGCTCTGTGAATAACTTGTGTTTTTTCCTGGGAAATTCTGAGTAGTGCGCGGGTTTGAAGGTATGTTGTAACTTACGATCCATCCCTCTTCTGCTTCTGGGGTATCATGGTCACTATCTCCTTCATTGTAATAAAGTAGCTTTGTCCCTTGTGGTCCTGTTTTGCTGTAATCCATTTCGTTCCCTTCAGGAGACTCTCTCTCAGTCCTCTTTCTCTTCTCTGGTCGCCGGAATATCGCTCCGCTCCTCAAGGTACCACAGTCTTCCTCATCCTCCCTTAGAAATTCATTGTCGCTCATGTCCATCTACCCCACATCTTTTTATCGGATCCTCATTCATGCGATACCCATAACCTCCACACACTAATCTTCTACTCGTCGGAAGTCATCATCAATATGCCCTTTTCGCAGACGAGCATCTTAATCCACAACTTTAGCAACAGTAAGACTCACCCCCTAGGTCCTTTGAAAAAGTTCCTTTTCACATCGCTGTATGATTTGATTGTGTTTACTACAAACTCAGTAATGTATCCCTCTAGGATACTATCTAGCCAAAAGTCAACAGCTCTTAATACCTTATTGTCAATTTGTTTCAACTGTCAAATCCATTCTGGAGTCCAATGGTCTGGCTTAGTCTTCTAGAAATGGTTCTTATGAAACGTTAGTTGCGCTAACCACTCATGCAACAATACTGGGAATTCGCAGAAGAATATCTCATAGATATCCTAATGAATGTACTTTTCTAACCAACTGCTTGTCGTCTACCCAGGGTTTTGCTCTTCCGCGAATTCTTTTGCTTTCTTTTCAAACCAGTCCTGGACTTCGGTTTTGTCTGGTGCCACAACATATCCTCTTCTTTTCCTCTTCAAGGTCCTAGAAACGGAACCATTTATTGACACAACAACTTGATAGGGGTTCACTTCGCATTGTCATCAACAAACATCTACAAACTCCCTTAAACACCGACCCAGAAAGGTTTTACCCTTTCCAGCAAGACTCACAGAGCGAGTGAAGTCTCACCCGAGATGGATAAGGGGGATGCAGGAACCAAGTTTCCGTAGTGGGAGGAGGACATGCATCAAATACACATTACAATCCCAGAAACTGGAGATTATACCTTCGTATTATGCTAACAATTCATCATTCTCATATTCACCATTTGTAGATTCTATATCTAATGGACATTCACATCAACATGATCAAACTACTCATTTGCATGAACAACAATTATCAAACCACAGAGTATTAGACATTTCAAAATCACTCGTATTCATCATTTAGTAGAAACAAAGACAAAAGATATAACAATAACCAGAAATCTTCATGCATTCATCAAAACCTGCGGAATAACCTTCGTAGAAACATTCAAAACATCTTATCGCAGATACATAATAGTTCAGATTTATCCAACTATGTCGATATCAAAATCAAGGAAAAAGATGATTCCCTTAGGCTTACAATCGTACTCCTATTTATATGAATCTAAGTGGTTAGAAAATTGTCCACATAACCAATTCTAACAACCTAGACTAATATTGCGCTTTCTCATTCTCTGCGAGTGACCCTTCTTTCGTGGATTATCCCTCTTCGCAGTTGTCGGATTCTGCAGTTCATGCAGACTAATCCCGTGCCAACAAACCCCCTTCTCACTCCCCCTCTTCTAGAATTATAGTCCCCCATCTCTTCTTCCCCCTTCTTGGTATGTAGTAGTTGTTCCTTTTTATATTAAATGTAAAATATACATAATTACATCATTTTGGCCACAGTGGACCATTCATGTCTAGGTTCTAGCCATTTCCATTATATTTACATAATTATCTTCTGGGGTCAAAAATGTGGTGTTACAGTATAATTATACTATTTGCATATGGTCACTTCCTTCATCTTGAGACTTGATTTTATACTTTTAGTTAGGTGGTTTAGGGAATTCAATCTATTATAACTGAGTCTATGTGGACCAACAATGACTTACAACCATCTCAACCACATGTGGAATCATACGTGTTTTTTATTTTTTGAATTTTGAGAAATGTCTAAGTGTTTCTAAAGGGAAACAAATGTATACACTTGTTGCTAACTGACAACACACATATACAATACAAAATTTGTTTTTTTGAAGGATATTTTCCACACTTTGATGTGTAAGAGGGACGTAGGGGTTTTTTTAGCATCAGTGAGTAATAAAATGCTATAACAGATTCGTTCTAGTGGATGAGGTCAAAGGAGAATCAGATGGTCGAAATGCATTGTAATTTTTTTGGATCTTGATTAGTGGACCCTAGTAGGGTTCACCAAGACTAGATAAGGAAAGCTACCTTCAACGAAAAACCAAGGATTAGAACACACTCTTCCTGAGGCAGTCATACCCATGATCAAGTGGAAAAGAACATGGATGCCAAATCAAATGCACTATGGATCCAAGCCATATAAATGTAAGCATTGAATCATGGCCATATGTCACAAACAGATCCTTTCCATGAACAAATACACAGTGTATCTTTGTCTTAGTATATAGTAGGAGAACAAATGGAACTGAGTGTAAATCAATTCTCCATGTAATACCAATGTTAGATAATCTATGGTATAATCTTACACAACTCAAGCAATACAAAATATGGGGATACTACTATAGCCTAATGTTTTCCATCCCAAACCATTGATATGTACATGTTCTTACCACGTGAATAAATGAGTTGAGTTTGAACATGGGGAACATCGTTTGATTACTAGTCATTGATGTAAACCATTAATAAACGTGAGAAAACCCACCTTTGATGATAATGGGAGTAAAGGTACCTAGTACATCCTAGCAAGTGTGAATAATTGAGTTAATGTCAAACACTTGTAGAATCTATCAATCATGGGACATTGATGTATTCCCACTGTTAATAGCAAGGGAACCCGCCATTGATGACTACAAACTCCAAGATACTAAATAGTCTCTAAAATTCATTCCTAGAGTAAGATGTGCTGGATTCGATGGGATGAATTCCATTTGAAGGGATGCATTACGAGATTCCCCATCAACCAACACAAGAACATATGATGAAATGATTTGTGATTATGAAGGTCTTAGGCATAGTTTTATAGGAAGATACCACCAAGTACATCTCTCGCATGCACTAAATGTGAGCATCACATGAAACAGACCCTCTGAGAAACAACCAATGATGGAAGTTATTGAAAGAGGAGAGGAATTCCACCCAAGATGAAAATGGACTCCAAGGTACATCATGAATCCCAAAATGTGAATAAAGGTATTGTTGTCAAACATAATGGGAAACCACTTAATCAATAACTAATAATGTGTTGGATGAGTAATATCCTCCATAATTTTTACAGGACCAAAATACTCATCCTCCAAACCCCTAAGCCAGATGTGATATTTCCTTAACACAACAATAAAATATTCCCACTATTGACTTCGATCCTCGTCCAAACTAGTCTCACGAGAATGCATACTACCTTGGTGCCAAAGATATGAAGTTGCAATATCACCAATCATATCCAAATAAAATTGATCTATCACCTATAGATGACTGAAAAGATCATCAAATAGAAATATATCATTACCACATCTCACAATCACATCACCCTTGCACGAATGGCCATCCCATTCCCAAATCTCCAATTCAATAAATGACATACAATACGAAAAGAGGAAACCAAATAGTTCCATTGATTTGACACACTGACTATAGATTTATTCTGTGTCCTAATCCAATCAATAATAGATCCCATCAGAACATACTTTGATAGAAGAAAACACTTCTAGAGGCTATCCCCCTTAACAAAAATCCACAACGAACGAGCCACTAGAGAAGAACTGAATAAGAAAATGTTTTTGACCCCCCTAACACTTCAGAGAAAAAATCACCTTCAAGATATCCGAGTGCGAGCCTTTATATTTCGTACATCCTTTTCGCAAATAATTAAAACAAATATTCTTGATTATTTTGAATATCCCTCTTGGGATGTATGCTAATAAATGTTAGTATACAGGAATAACATTCATAATGGAATTAATAAGAACTAACCTACCACCTCTTGAGATCCAGCGATCACATTAATGTTTCACTCGATTCTCAATCCAGTCAAGAAACCGTGACCAATCTTCTATCTTTTATTTATTTGATTTCAAATGGAAACCCATGTAAGTAAGACCCTCATGAAAATAGTGAATTGAGAAGGGTAAATGAAGCCCCCATTCATTTTGGATTTCCTGCTCACATTCAACAAAATAAATAGTCGATTTGTCTGCATTCATAGTCATCCTTGATGCATGGAAGAAAAGGTTAAGGACAACTGCACACTAGGCATCCTTCTTCCAGCAATCCCATACATAAAATGAATATATCATCGACAAACAATAAGAGGGACAAGGTAGCTTTGTCACCAATCGAGATACCCCAAATATTTCAACGTATTCTAGCTTCCAAGACCCCTCTACTAATACCTTCAATGACCAAAATAAATAATTAAGGAGATAAGAAAACCTTGACGAAGGCCCCTGCTTGGATTAAAAAAGGATATCCTACCCTATTGGTCAACACCACAAAAGAAGACGTCATTATACAAGCCATAATCCATTTGAAAATCCCGTAGCTCAACACAATATGCAAAACTACTAAGTGCAAAAAATCCACTACACCCTATCATACGCCTTAGAAAAATCAATATTGACCAATGTAGAGACCAATCGGGCCTTATTATTATAATGGAGGCCTTCTTGCACTATACTTGTGGCTTCATGAATTGACCTCCCTTTCAAAAATCCAAACTGCCCCTCCGAGATAACCTTTGATGGTTTTAGCTTAAGTCTAAGTGCAATGATCTTCACATTGATCTTATATATATTGTTACACAGTGAGATGGGTCAAAAATATTTGAAGGTAAGAGGTCTATCAATTTTCAAAATAATATCCAAAAAAGTAGTATTAAGGCTATGTGGAGTCCAACCTGGGTTTCTCACTGCCTCCACCACCCTTAACAAGTCATTCTCGATCAGGTCAAATAAATCCAAGAAGAATTCCACCAACCATCCATCTAGCCCTAGAATTTTGTATTTCTGGAAAGATTCAATGATCACACAAAATTCCTTTGATGTAACTGGACATAAAAGTCCCGGAGATTCCTTCTTAGTGAAAATTTGAGGAAAATAAGACAAGGTTTACATGATGTCCCCTAAATGATTCTCCGTCGGAACTGAATATAAGGACCCAAAGTGGAGAATAACCAAGTCTTCTAGATCTTTAAAGGAAAGAATTGCATTCCCTTGATTTCCATCCTCCCAAATAGTGTTCTTTTTATGATGATGATGACCATACCTTTGAAAATAACTAGCGTTTTGATAAGCTGCTGAAAACCATCGGGATCTACGCTTCAAATGCCACTTCAAATCCTTTCCAAGTAAGATTTTTTATCTTCTTTGTTCAAGGACAAAGATGATATATTTGATGAATCGTTACAACTCAAAAGAGTATCCTTATCGAAAAGATCCTCAAGTTCACAATCAATAGATTTTAGGTCCTCATCTTTCCTGAGGTGACATGCCCAAGCCCACTCTGGATCTTTAGATTTGATAATTCGAAGGGATTAAGGAATCTGATGCCCTGCACTTGCATCATCATTAAAATCGACATAATGAAGCCAATGGGTTTCAATCATGTTTTTATAATTATCGTCCACCCTCCAACAAACATTATATTTAAAAGGTATTGTCGACTTGTCATCTTCCTTACCAAGTTCTAAATATATAGGAAAGTGGTCAGATAAGTGATTTCCACGAACCCACGATATAATCCTTTCATAATGCACGGGGGCTTCACTAGAAGGCAATATAATATCACGTTCATTCATATTGCGGTATTAAATATTCATGAAAACCTAAAAATTATATTGATTATATATTAAGGGGAAAAGGTTTTTTTTATTATTTAATTTAACAATACAAAAATACTTTGGGGTCTTTTTTATATGGGCGGGCTGACAAATATCCGCCAAATGGAGATGGCGGGATCACTGCCGGATGAGAAATCGGTTTGAGGCAAGGCTCGGGATTACTAGTACGCAGGGAAATCGTGTCTTGAGGCATGCTTGAGGCCAGGGGTTTCATGGTGAAGTGGGTTTCCAGTCGATAATAGTTGAGAGACAGGGGTCATTGATAGCCAATTGTTACCAATAGCACTCAGTCAGTTGTTACCAATAGCCTTGGGAGGCTCTAAGCCTCCGGGGCCTGTTATAGGCCCTCGATAGGCCTTGGGGGCTTGAATACCCAACCACTCATGCCTATTACAGGCCTTGGGAGGTTTAGTCAGCCTCCTAGAGCTTGTTACAGGCCCTGGGGGATTGGACATACAATAAGTGATCTCCTATCTCTTCATTAGACCATTAGATGTTGTAATTCATAATGATATGTGGTTGAGTAATTGCATGGTGGGTGAAGTAATGTGTATCCACAATATACATCGAAAGAAGCAAGGTGCATTGTAGAATGCATGTGGGGTCATAAGAGGGGTATCATATTAATATACTAGGTAGAAATATAAAGGGGTATACAAAATGTTAATGAAAAAATTGATACATACAATATCTAGTGAAAATAGGGGTTTTTTTAAATTCGGAAGGCATATTGGGAGGGGGTTAAAAAAATGATTTTGGAAGGTATTTTCCAATATTTAGTGAAATTAAGGGTATTGTTTCATATGCCATGGAGGAACATTCTATGATAGCGGTTTATTGAGTGAATCCCCCGTGTCATAATGCAAGAGAACAACTTCATGAACCCAAAAATAATCAAGGCCACCTTATCCGGAGATGAGCGATTGTTTGACCAAGTGGGTTTTAGCCCCACCAACACTACATCAACCCATCCAATGTCTTCCAGATGATGCAAAAAGAAAGGATCCGACCTGGCCAAGTAATAAAAGTTACCCCACACTTCGAAATTGTTCAAATTAAAGTTCAAATCACCCCAAACTATAACATTCTTAGACTGCAAGCAGTTTAAGCAACAAAGAGGATCCTATAATTCCACTCTCCCATCATAAGGACCATAAACATTTAAAATACTAAACACTTGAACCAATTCTTTGTTGAAAATATAAAAATCCAAATCAACTAAAAAAGGAAAAGAGTTAAAAAGGCTACAATTAGTATTCTAACTAGTAATTATACCTCCAAACATGACACAAGAATCCAATGCCATGAATTCCCATCCTGCAAATACCTGCTTAAGGTCCTTGACTGCCAAATCCCCTTTAGTCATTGATTCCTGGAGTAATAAAATATATGGATTCTATTTGTTTACTAATCTATGGAGCAACAATGTTTTAGACCACCCTCTGAGGCCTCTACAATTGTCTGACATAATCTTCATATATGATCCAATAATGGGAATTTTCCCTCTCTAGGGACCCCATATAATTTTTTAGACCCTAACAAATTTCTCTAGAATCCTTCTCTTGAGTCTTCTTAATAGTAGACTTGTGGCCCACCTTGGATGGACCCGAGTCCTTCAGATGGTCAAATCCCAAACACCCTAAAGCTTGGCCCTAAGAAGATGTGGTCCAAGGATGGAGGAGATAGTGGCCCCCTCCTCGCATATAGTAAGTTCTAATACCAGAAGGAGAGGATGGCCTTATCCCTCTACCCATATTAGACTTGGAAGATAATCCAATAGCCTGGGGTTCCACAACCAAATCCCCTTACCCTTGAGAAATATTCCCCACATCCTCTACAGGCCGAGGGGGGGAGCCCGATTCAAGATTAAAACCACCATTAGCAAGAGCCATTGAATCCTCAACAATTGAAGAAATAATGGAGGGATTTATGTTACCCATGGAAGACTGCGAACATGGTATATCACCCGAAATGTCCTGATCCATGTCTAGATTTGAGCCAAAAATTTTAGAAGCAATGATAGGGATTGAGATATACCCTACAAAGAACCCTATCTCCTTACCCGAGACAGAGGGAACCACCACAGAATCCTTTTAACCTTCAAATCCTGAGAGTACAGGAGCTCCCAAATCACCACCCTCCTTAATTAAAACCTTTGAAGTCTCGTTGACCACCGAAATATTCTTGTAATGTGACAACCACCAAATCAGTTTAGAATTTGTTTTCTCACAATCTACAGGTATATGACCATATGTATGAGAATGAGCACATAAAAAAAATGTACATTTATATAGTCCAAATACTAAGTGAACACCCTGTCACCGTAGATGAGGTCCAAATACTCTTATACACACTTATTAATATCTAGTTCCACAAGAATACGAGCAACAAATTGAGAAGATCTCATCATATAACTTTCACAAGAAATAATGAACTTACCTAAAATATACCCTATCAACCTGAGACCTTCCTCGTTCCAGAGCTCCAAAGGAAGATTTGGAAGTTTTACCCACAACGATGTTTTCATAGAAAACTCATACGGATGCCATTCTTTGAGGGATAGGAACTCCTCTCCAAAAACCATGTGTTCTAGAGTATGCACCAGACATCTTCATGGGAACTAAATATAAATCCCCACCACCCACAGGAAATATTATGAAGAATAGGTTCATATCTGATAGCATGAATCCAATGAGTCAAAGACCATTATGACATGGTCGCATGGGAAACCCTCCACCCATAGAATTTTCTAACGAGAGTGCACCCATCAAGGTCTGGATTTTGCATCATAGATAGATATTTTCCAACAACCAAGGAAATAAAACCTCCTCATGACTTCAGACTCTTTCTCTTCTTCATCCTCAGTTGCACACTACTTCACAATAACCACCCACAAAGTCACCTTTGTTGATCCTACTACCTACAAAACCTGCTCCAAGACCACTAGGAACCATGATAGGACCATTGGTTGAGGAATGATAATCACTGGATAACTTACCATTTGAGCAAGTGCACACTCCACTTGGTTGTGTTATGTGGCCTCTTCTGACAACTCCTCGTTAGAACTAGAGCCCCCCCAGTAATCTGCCATTCTAAACCCACGGGGGATTGACTCAGTGAACTTGTTACACAGCACGTTCGTTCACAGGATATTAAAGAATATCCCTAATTTCACTAAATATTGGAAATGCCTCCTAAAATTGTGTTGTTGAACCCCCCTCCCAATATACATTTCCAATTAAGATGACCCCTAGTTTCACCAGATATTGTAGGTATCCATTTTTAATACCCCCTTTATATCATATTATCAATTTGTAACAAACAAGATCCCTAACATATCTTAGTATAAGCAAACAGGATGCTAAATAAAATAATAGTATAATGCTAGTAATGATCCCATTGGGATTGTAGAAGCGAGTGGTCAATTTGTAGTGTTGGATAGTGGAAGGCCCAACAAAATAGTAACGTTGAAGGAAAAATGAGTAAAAGGCAACCCACTCAAGAGATCAATGTCAAAGAATGTAAAAGACTGATAGTCCAATAGTCAATGCAATGCTTAGAAAAAATGAGAATTGCAGATGTTTCACATCAGAGCCTATCAATCTACCAATTTTATATCATATAAATACAAGTATAGCCATAGAGAGTTCATGTTTTCCATAAGCTTAATAAATTAAACTCCTACTTACCTAACTCTTAGAGAGTTGATGTTTTGTGTAAGGTTATAAGCAATATAATTGCTTAGTACATATCTCTTACCTAAAAGATAATGTAAAGAAAAATAACACCTAAGTTTTATTTTAAATGTTTTAGTAGATTAATTATGTTTAGTTTAAAAATTAAAATAACTATCAAATATAAAAAAATATAACTCCAAAATCTTTTTAAAATTTCTTTTAAATCTTTAGTTGTTATCAAATATCAAAGTAATTTTAAAATATATTACTATATATAAAACCATAAAATGTAAAGATTTTGAAGTAATTTTAAAATATATTAATAATTTTTTAAACAAAAGCATGTATTAGAGTGTTTTAAAAAAAAACACATATTAATAAATAATGGTGATAATTTGTAATTAACTTATTATTAAGTTTATATTTATGATAAAACTTATATTTCAAATTACTAATTTTATTTTTGCATATAAAAGTTGCCTAAAAATATGATTAATTTATTACTAAATTTATTTTTATGATCAGAACTTATATTTTATAATGTTAATTTTATTTTTATACATAAAATAGAAAAAACATATAACTAATTTATTATAATATTTATTCTCTCGATTAAAATCTATATTTAAAATGTTAATTTTATTTTTCATATAAAAATAGCCTAAAAAGCATGGACTATATCTAAAAGTTAGACCATAAGTTGAGTTTATTCTTTTACTCTAAATTTTATACTTAGTTGAACATGTAAAGATTAATAACATATTTAAAAAAACTTGGATCATATAAATTAATAAACATATATATATATATAATTTTCAAGATTATTGAATCAAATTTTAGATATTATATTTATTTTTAAATCTTTATTATATATATATAGATATTCTAAATTTTACACTTAGTTAAACATGTAAATATTAATAACATATTTAAAAAAAACTTGGATCATATAAATTAATAAACATATATATATATAATTTTGAAGATTATAAAATCAAATTTTAAATATTATCTTTTCTTTTAAATCTTATATATGTATATATTAAAAATTATAATTATTAATTAAATTATCTATCTATATATATTATATTTAAAAATTATAATTAAAAAAAAATACTTATTATTCTTTTTAATATTTTAATATAATCATCTTACAAAACTCAGAATATAATAATAACAAAAACTTCTTGTGTACACTATTTATCAATGTAAAAATCACAAATATACAACCCTACACACAATTAAAAATTCTCAAGCCTTTATGTACATTAAAACAACTTATACTTGGTAAATTAATGTACAACCTTTTTAACTACTACATGGCATTATAAACAAAATGAAATTTTTTTATTTTTAATTAATTTTTATTTGACAAATATAATGTAAACCATTTGTCAATTCATAACTATTTATCAATAGAAAAATAGAAATTGCTAATTTAAAAATTATAAAAACATTTTTTAGTTTTCCAAAATTTTCATTTAATATTTATTTTAGATGATAAAAAAATAGAAATCTATAATTTGGAAATTATAAAAACATTTTTTAATTTTCAAAAAAAATATTAATACTTATTTTAAATAAAACATTGAATTTTTTTATACAATTTAAATTTATTAATTAAAATTAGATGTGCTTACATTCAATTTAAATCACGATTCTTTTAAAATTCAATTAAATATCAATTTTATTATAATATTTAGTTTTTATAAAAAATAACGATCATAAATTTAAAAGAGATTAAGGTAAAGATTTGAAAATTTATTTTAATGATTAAAAATATGTAATATTACTTATTTACGATGTTTAAGTGTATCCATGTAATATTCTATTTTTACAAATATGATAGAAATAAAGATTGAGTTACTAGAAATTCAATGAAATATATCTCAGAGTGAGACTATAAATTATGTAAATTATTTCTCAATATATTAAAAAACTAACACTAATCATTTTATTTTTAAATTATATTTTTAAATACAATTGTCAAATACAATTCATCATTTAATCACATTTAATCAAAATGTTTAAAGTGTCAATGGTGGCTTATGATTCTGAAATTTAAAGTGTTAAAGCTCACTTATGATTTGGAAAATACTTTAGGGTTAATTTGGAAAAGATTTAGCAAAATGCTCATAGGGGTGTAGATTGACTAGCTATAGAGTGAACTGTTAGCCTGTGCGCATGTGTTATAGTTGTAATAGATGAGAATCAACCTCCTCTCACACAAGTATGAACCCTACCCTAGTTGTCAATTTCCCTAGGAAAAAAAAGACTCAACAAATATCCAACTTACTAATGGACCATTTTTTAAGAAGGCATGTGAAATGGATGTTTTGGAGTACTACCATATTTGAAAATGTGCTAGCTCAACACATAAAAGAAAGGAACACTCGTAAAAGATATTTCCATTTTTTCCAATAGGTTGTATGTAGAAAGAATGGAATGAGTGGGCCCTTGTAAAGGCATTTTACTGAGATTAATGAAGGATGGTTTTAAAACAACATATTTTTTAGAAATAAAGAAATACAAGTTGTTTGGGTTTATGGGTCAAAATATCAAGTCATTCAAACATTTCAAATTGTATGAAGAAAAAATGACATAGATTTTGGTGAGAACATCCAATCATTGAGAATAGAGTGTTCATAAAATTTTGAATCTCGTGTTTACTATGTCGATGGTGTTAGATGGTCTAAATGGATCCTATAAAATGATTATAGAAAATGACATCTTCCATCAATATATATGATACACATTTATGGAAAGTGTATCTCTCGTTGGTGGTTTTCAAACACATTGCTATAAAAAAAATTATGACATACTTCCAAGTGCCAATGACTTGTCATGTAAATCATTACTTGTCTCCTAAAGCACTAGAGGACCACCCATCAATGCCAATGTCTTTGTTGAAGACTTACATGCTCCACTCTGCCCTCATATTTTATCTCAATCAAATTCCTTCCAATGGAACATTTTTGCACAACAGAACCCTAGATATGATGATTCAAGCTATAAAAAGAGCAGAGAAGACTAAACTTTTGAGGTTTTCCTTCAAAGGTGATAAAATTTGCTGCAATTTTCTTATAAATTAAATCATTATTTACTAAAGAATGCATACCATCCGTAAATGAAGTTGGAGATCAAGATCTTTGGGGTATCTTAGAATAGAGATCATGTGAAATCACAAATTGCCTTATTTTTTCCAAGGGTGGATGGTTTCTCCTTCGTAACTTATGCCTCTATGTTGTCATTTACCCTTGGTCAAAACTTCTAAAGAAAATCCTTATCACCTTCATAATCCTTCTATGTTTGGAGATTTTGGATCTTTGAAAATATTTTGAAAATGAACCTTGTTAACTTTTACAATCTCTTCAAATTATTTTTCCTTTGACCCATCATAAAGACCAATTGACCAATGTGTATTTAAATGCATTTCTTAAAATTTCCGTAATTGTGAAAGAACTTAGTGTTAATATGCCCCTCTTCCAACCATATGGATCTAATTTTGAGCTTCCACTCTACCTCATTTTTGTCTAAAGGTTCATTTTTCATCCTCTACTGTCTTTAAATCTAGGAACTCATCATCATTGGAAGACCCTCTGATATTATATTAAAAAAGAGTGGTTACGTTTCTTCTACCTTTTCTAGGTCTACTTTATTTTCTTAATTTTTCATCTTTGCACTCCCTACAACTAACTTCTTAATTTGTTTGATATTGGAGGAAAATTGAAGCATAATTGAATCAACGAGGATCATAAAATTTCTATTGTTTTTAATAAGAAGTATAAAATATTCCTTAGCCAACCAATCATGATTAGATTTAAAAAGAAATGGAGGTTTTCTATCCTCCTTTTCTAGTTGTATAAGAATAAGTAAATGATCATATAAGCCATTGTTTCCTACCCAATAGTCGTATCTTTCAACCTCCTCCACCAATTTTTCCACCATTAAGAATATATTTATCATCTTAGAGATGCTTGTTCTTCCATGTTTACACACAAACTAGCATCGTAAGATTGAATTCCTAAAGTCAACGATAGTCTTTGGACAACTAAGAGGGAGGCCATTTTCACCACACCTAACATATTGCCCTTTAATACAGGGCAATATATTTTATCATTTCCTTATCATAGTATCGTACGAATGGACGTGATATGATATTGCCTAAACCTCTATAGCCAAAAACCCTAAACCCAATGGAGGTGATATGATATTGCCTAAACCTCTATAGCCAAAATCCCTAAACCCTATTCTGCATATACAAACTAAACCCTATTGTGCATAATACAAACTCTTGGAACCATGTAGATACTAAATTGCTTTAATAATATTTATATAAATATTTAATTAAAAATAAATGCCTTAATAATATTTATATAAATATTTAATTTCAAAATAATAAAATAAATAAATAATTTAGAATAGTTGTTGGAATTGAAGAAAAATGAAAGTGATAAAAAACATCCATAATAAGAAAGAGAAAATAATCACACGCCTTCTCTATTTTAAATAAAATACCTACATACCAAAATTAAAGTTCGTCTAGTGGTCGGCGAGTCTAAAAGGTCCATCAATTATAAATATATATGATATGCCATTGCGACGGAGGAGATTAAATGTGAGAAAACATTAACTTTACCAGTCAGAATGGTCATATCTTCTGTAAACTTAAAGCGACGCTTCATATCAGGTCCATCAACTATAAATATATATGATTGTGGATGCCATTGCGATCGAGGAAATTAAATGTGAGAAAACATTAACTTTACCAGTCAGAATGGTCATATCATCTGTAAACTTAAAGCGGCGCTTCATATCATCTGTAAACAGGTTCATGTCGTCCATCAAGATGAAGAAAAGCATAGTAAAGAAAAGCATTGTAGCAGACCGGGTGCAGAGTTTTCTGGCCATTAAATGTGAGAAAACATTAACTTTACCAGTCAGAATGGTCATTTGCAAGGAAAACGAGGGGGTACAGACTCCGACCAGAATGGACATTCATAAGGACTACGAGGCGCAACAGAGTACGACAAGTATAAATTTAAAGCGGCTATTCATCTCATCTACAAACAGGTTCATGTCGTCCATCAGGATGAAGAAAAGCATAGTGGTGGACAGGGTGCAGAGTTTTCTGGCCATCAATGGCGGAGTAGGGGGTTCAGCGCCTATGATCATCAATAATTCCTCTATTCACGATCGCTATGAATTCGGTGGTGTGGACTTGAGTGTCGTTTCTGACCGTAAAATAGGTATATGTTTTCACAGGGCCACACGAAACGCTTTCTGCTGCAAATCCGTCAACAAAACTAATACAGCACGGAACGACATTCTCAACGAAATAAATCTCATGAGTAGGGTATCGCATCACAAGGGAATTGTGAAACTTCATGAAGTTTACGAGGACTCAGAGATGATACATCTAGTTATGGAGCTATGCAGAGGAGGAGATCTGCTGGAAGCGGTTATGCACAGAGAAAGCTACAAGGATGACGAATTGGAAGCTGCAGTGATCTTCAAGCAGATCATGGAGAGCATTCAATATTGCCACGAGAGAGGTGTAGTTCATAGAGATGTCAAATTGAAGAACATCTTCCTGGCAGGCAGCTGCGTGCCTCCTCTCGTCAAACTTGGGGACTTCGGTCTCGCTACGCTCATCGAGAAAGGTATTTAACTTATTTTGTTTGAGCTTGGTTGCCCTCTAATATTTGATAATAATAATCTGCTCTCTACTAATTGAAAAGTTTGACCCAAATTGATGAAGCAGGAGAACTTTTGTATAATCAACCGGGAGCGCTAGTGTATGTAGCTCCTGAAATCTGGGATTGTCAAGGATATACAGAAAGCGTTGATATTTGGAGTGCTGGAGTGTTGCTATATGGCATGCTCAGCGGTCGATTCCCATTCGATGGTGATAATTTCGTCCAACTCAAGCGTAGGGTTTTGAAAGAAGATGTTGATCTTAAAAGTGGTGCGTGGGAGAAAATCTCAGAGGCTGCGAAGGACCTCATCTCAGGAATGCTCGTCAAATCTCCAGAATTTCGCCTGAATGCAACTCAAGTGTTAAGTAAGTAACACCATCCTAATTGTTGTCTTATTTTTTCATGGATGGATGTTGTCTGTTTTTATATTAAATGATGGTGTCTGTTTGTAACAGGGCACCCGTGGTTGAATCATGAGAAATGTCAGAAAGGCCCGGTAGCATAACACCAATATTAACGTAAATGCCAATCACAGAAAGTCGATGTAGAATGAGATAAAATGATGTTGTTCCTGCCAATGGTGAGCTTCTTTGGAGTCGACAGAGTACGGTTCTTATTAACGCGTGTGGAAGACGAGTGAGACTGAGACTCTGTAAATGTTCTCGCCATACCTGTGAGTGCATTATCAAAACTTTCGCTTATAAAGTGTGTAGAATGCAAAATAAAACCATGGGAATTTTACTAATCGTGGTAGATTAAGGGATTCAAGAAATACAGGCCTTAACATGATAAGGTTGTCACCGGATAGGAAAATTATTTTGATGTAGAACTATAAATGAGTATATATTTGTAATGTGTATTTAAATTGAGATTTATCAATATCCATAAAATAAATAAATATAAAAAGATTTAAGATTATAAAAAATAAACACTCTTCGTCACAGTAAAAACCTTTGAAAATATGAAATAAATCCTTCTAAGATACCTCAATTCTTTCTGTTATAAATATATATAAAGTTGTTTTAAATAGATAATACATAATCTTAACTTTTAAAGTGAATATTAACTTAATTAATTAGTGAACAAGTCATTTTTTAGGAAATGAAAATATTGTTTTAAATTAAATAATATTTATAAGTACTTATAAGTAAAATAAGTATATTTAAAGGACTAAAAAATTGATAATAGAAGAGATTTTTTTTATACAAGAGTAGAAAAGATTTTTTTACAAAAGTATTTATTCTTAAGGAAGTGAAGAGGAGTCATTTAAAAAAAATATTAATAAATATAAATTCAAATCGAAATGAAACAATTATTATATCATTTGAAACTAGATTCGGAGATGAATCCATTGCTACCAAGTTCGACAAATAATATTTAGAATTTGCATGGGTTCGTGCTTGCCTAAGTTGCAGGTTCAAGAAAGATGCCATACATTTTTGTAGGTTTGTTTACCATAAACTCTCAACCCAAACAATATCTTCCAAACTCTAGGCCGAAAGTTTAGTTCAAACTCTTATCCGAGAGTTTTTTTTAAAATACAGCACAACAATTGGTTCAAACTCTCGGCCTAGAGTTTTATTAAACTCTCGTCCGAGAGTTTGAACTCTCATAAACTCTCAACTAGAGTTTGAGGTTGACTTTTTTTTCGCGTGGTCATCTGCCCACATTTGTGTTTTTTCACTCCGTTTGTCATAAAATTGTTTCCCAGGTTCGCATTTTCACCCAGCAGTAAGGTAAGCTCTTTTGCTCTCAAAGCCACATGCATGGATGATTATTGGTTATGGCATTTCAGATATGGACATCTTTACTTTGGTGGTCTCAATTGGTTGCAGCAGAAAGAAATGGTAAAAGGATTACCCCCTATGAAGGAGCCAACAAACAGTTGTGAGTGTTGCATCATTGCAAAGTAGCATAGGGATAGATTTCCTAAAGGTATGTCTCGAAGGGAACATGCACCTCTAGAACTTATTCATACTGATCTATGTTGTCCAATGCAGAAACAATCAATTGGTGGAAGCTATTATTGCGCCGAGAGGCCCTCTACAATCCAGTATGAGGGAGATCTTGTAACATGTGTGTGTTTGTCAAGTTTTGTCGAGTAACAAAATAATACAAAGTAAACAAAAAAGAATAATACAAAGTAAAAAGTAATAAATATTATGTTGGCCATAAACAAAAAAAATAATACAAAGTAAAAAGTAAATATGAGACTTAAACTATTTAGACTTTAGAGCTTAGGATTAGGTGATAAATATTATGTCGGTCATAAACAAAAAAGAATAATACAAAGTAAAAAGTAAATATGAGACTTTATTTTTTACTTTTAATACAAAGTAAAAAGTATATATGAGATTTTAGAGTGTTTGTGGAGTAACAAAATAATACAAAGTAAACAAAAAATAATAATACAAAGTAAAAAGTAATAAATATTATGTCGGCTTAGGATTAGGTGGCTCAGGTATTGCACTCAAGGAGCTATTCAAGGAGAGGTTTGCACCTCGGGAGTTTTGATCCCTCTCGGCACTTGATAGAGCCTAGGATTTGGATCTATGCTGTTTTCTTACATTTAGTGATGATTTCAGTAGAAAAACGTGGGTGTATTTCCTTCGTCAGAAGTTTGAAACTTTTGACAAGTTCAAGGAATTTAAGGCTCTGGTTGAAAAACAGAGTGGTTATCAACTCAAAGTATTGAGATGAAATGGAGGGGAAGAGTATGACTCAAAGGAATATCATGATTACTGCAAATATCATGGAATCAAGAGGCAATTCACTACAAGATATACACCTCAGCAGAACGGTGTTGCAAAATGCAAGAACAGAACCATCATGAAAATGGAAAGGAGCATGTTGAAAGGAAGAAACTTGTCCCATGATTTTTGGGGAGACGCGGTGGCTTGTTGTTAATGTGATTAACAAATCTCCCACCAAAATTGTGAAGAACAGAGTACCAGAGGAAGCATGGACAGGTATGAGTTGTAATATTTCTCATTTCAGAATATTTGGTTGCATTGCTTATGCTCATGTTCCTAAACAGTTAAGAAAAAAGCTAGATGACAAGAGTGAGAAATGTAGATCTTTCTTGGATACAATGAAGAATCTAAATCCTACAAATTGTATAACCCTATTTACCAAAAAGGCTATCTTCAGTAGAGATGTGTTGTTCAAGGAGGAAGAGTCATGGAATGGAACCATAGACAAGGTTGTGGGAGCTCCAATACCCCAACCAAAAGATGAAGAAGAAGAGGATTTGATTGGAAAACAGGGTTGAGTAGCATCTTCACCAGTAGCAAATACACCAGCAAGAACACCTAGAAACTCAGTTCAAGGTGAAACATCTAGTCCGCAATTAGGTAATGAATCTGATCATAGTAATCGAAAGACCAGAAGATTAGAAGATATTTATGATGAATTGGATGCAAATACCAATTATGCTTTTATTTCTAGTGAACGTGTGTTTTATGAAGAGGCAGTAAAAGAAGAGCATTGGGTAAAAGCTATGGATGAAGAGATAGATTCCATTGAGAGAAATGGTACATGGGATCTATTTGATCTGCCAAAAAATAAGAAATACATTGGTGTGAAGTGGGTCTATAAGACCAAACTCAATGAAAAAGGTGAGATTGATAGGTACAAGGAAAGGTTAGTAGCAAAAGGTTTTTCGCAGTAACCAGGAATTGATTTTGGAGAAAATTTTGCACCAGTGACCTAAGATTGGACATAATAGGAACAGTCCTAACAATAGCATCCCAGAACAGATGGAAAGTGTATCAGATGGATGTCAAGTCAGAATTCTTGAAGAAGAAATTTATGTTGAGCAGCCACGTGGGTATGAAATCAAAGAACATGAAGAGAAAGTTTACAAGTTGAAAAAATCTCTATATGGGCTCAAGCAAACTCCAAGAGCTTGGTACAACATAATTGTTTCTTATCTGATCGAAAATGGTTTTAGCATAAGCAACAACGAACCAACACTTTACACAAAGGTAAATCAACAAGGACATATTTTGATAGTTTGTTTATATGTTGATGATATGACTTTTACAGGTGACCTGTCAGTAGATGAGGTCAAGGGAGCTATGAAGAAAGAGTTTGAGATGGTAGACCTTGGATTAATGAAGTTCTTTCTTGGTTTAGAGGTAGAACAATCAGAAAAAGGTATATTTATTTCTCAAAGTAAATAGGCTAATGAATTTCTTAAGTGATTTAGAATGCTTAACTACAAACCAACACCTATACTAGTGGCAACAAGTACAAATTTGAGCAAAGAAGATGACAGTCGCAAAGTAGATCCAACATTGTTTAAGAGACTTGTAGGAAGTCTCATGTATCTCATAGGTACGAGACCAAATATTATGTATGCTGTCAGCTTGATTTCCAAGTTCATGGAGTCTCTCAAAGACTTGCAGTGGCAAGTTGGAAAAAGGATCTTACGATATGTTGTAGGGACTTCAAGCTATGGAATTTTATACTCAAGCATTGAGTATGATGTTTTGACAGGTTTCACTGACAATGATTTTGTAGGAAGTGTGGATGACAGGAAGAGCACTTCCGGTCATGTTTTTCATCTTGGATCATGGGTGATTTCATGGGCATCCAAGAAGCATCCTATTGTGACACTTTCATCAGCAAAAGCAGAGTATGTAGTAGCAACATCAGCAGCATGTCAAGCAGTCTGGTTATGCAGAGTTTTAGAAGGTCTTCAACAGAAAGAAGAAGGACCAACAACAATATATTGTGACAACAATTCAACAATCGCTCTATCCAAGAACCATGTTTTTCACTAGAAAAGCAAGCACATTGATACCAGATATCACTTCATAAGAGAACTTGTGAACAATGGTGAAGTTCATGTTGAGCATTGTAAATCAATTGACCAATTAACTGACATATTCACAAAGCAATTGGCAAAATAATTTTTTGAAACCCATAGAGATAATTTAGGCATTGTAAAAGATGCAGTAGTTAGCAATAGTAATTAAGAGGGAGTGTTAGAAATAGTAATTACTTTTGTTAGCTTAGATTTAGCTTTAGTTCCTATTTAGAAGTTCAGTTAATAAAACATGCAACAACATGCAAAAGCTAGGTTAGACTTTTTAGGGTTTCCATAAGTGTTTAAATACACATTCAGTTTTGGTTTGTAATGCAGTAGTTGCTCTTCCGTTTATGAATAAATATTGAAGAGCCGTAGCTCATTCTGCATAATCTTTGTGTTTATCTCTGTCTCCATCCTTCATATGTTACTCAAGTTCTTTCCTTTTTTAATTAAACTCTACCATGAACTGCCAGTTATTTTTTATATTCTTTTTTTATAATTGTTTATTTTGAATTTGGAACGACTGCCATAGAATCAATCTGGACAATACACTTGTCTTATCCTCGTGCAATCTAGGAAAAACATAGGTTCTAGTCCACCCCAAATTCTAAAATAAAAACACCTATTGGTGAAACAAATACAAAACCCAGTGCATACTCAACAAAATATTTTACCAATAGACTATGCCAAGACGCCTTTCTATGTTACAACCCGTTGCGACGACATGCTCGCTCGTTAAACCCAACCCCTATAAGAATTTATTAATATGCCCCCAATTTCATAGAATTACCGATATCTATTCACTTTAACACATATGACCCCAGATTTCCTTATGCATGCAGACACCCTATACCTATTTCTCGTAGGTATCGCCAATTAAGCGAGATTTAAATTGTCACTTTGGATTACCTATAACAGTCCCTTCCATGTGGTTGCTTGCAAGTTATTATTCAGAAACTTGGATCTTCTGAGTCAACCAAGTGTGGAATTCTGCAATAATCTTATAAGATGATGAATATCTTCTTGAGAATATTTTCTTGTAGGAGCACCTTGGTTCAGGGGCTATACCCTCCTGTTTTGACACTTCTACTCTCACGCACCACCTGCTACCACGTGGCCCTCATATTCCACTCCCTCGTCTGGCATTTTGTCCCACCCTTCACCATCCCTTTGGAGGGGACTTAGCTGCAACGCAACTTTCATCATTGTTATTATAGGATTCGATTATATTTCAAATTTATTGATAAAAAATTATTTTATTCTTAAGATCATTTTTTATTTATAGATTTTTATTTTCATTATTATTTTCTTTTTCATATGTTGAAGATGGGTAGGATGTTTGGGATATTTTTAAATTTTAATACATTTTATTTCTATAAAATTTTATGCAATAATTTAAATTTTTTCGTTTTAATATTGAACTTTGATGAAGATGAACAATGATGGTTATTATATCAACTTTGGTTTATCTAACTTCAATGAAGATGATGGTTATTATATCAAGTATGGTTTATCGAAATTCATTGAAGATGATGGTTATGATACCAACTTTGGTTTATCACACCTTAAAAGGTAAGGAATCAATTGTTTTTTTCTAGAGCTTTATTTCTATGTTTGAAAAGCTTTGAGATACGAATACCTAGATCAACATAGACATGATGAGTTAAAATGTTAGGAAGGTGTGTACTATACCAAAATGTTTGAAATTGCACTCTAATGTTATGATATATTAGGGTGTATTTCCTTTAATTTTGAAATTATATGTTATAAGTGCTTTTGGATTATGATTTACAATTGTTTTCAAGGCCATAAGATTTCCACCTCAATTAATCATTTTCTTCATGCCATATCTCCATTTAATCTTATGAGTATGATCATTTCCAAGATATTTGTATGAAGTGACTTCCTCCGAGCTGTTGTTGTCATACATGAATTATCATAGGCGATCTTTTGGGATTTGATTATCATCTTTGTTTTGTTAACAATTATACCAATACTAGAGAAAATCCTTGAGAACTTTTACTTGCTTGTTGAGATCATAGAGACATGTGAGTCCTCACCATAACAACAATATTATTAGTGTAAAGGAGGATGATGACTATACTAGCCAAGTTCATTCCATGTCTATTTTAAACAACCTCGTGGAATGCCAAATTGAAGAGCTTGTGGATGTAAGAGATGAAGTTATTAAAGAAATCATATTTTAAAAAGAAATTATAGTATTAAAGAAGCATCCTCACCCCAACTCATCCAAGAACATGGAATTATTTTTTTCTTTATAATAGTTTTGATTAAAAGAGAATATAAAAAACCTATAACAAGAACATGTAAAATGACATAATAATTTAAAGTTAAAAAAATCCATTATATTAAGTTTATATATAAACAAAAAATAATTATATGAAATAAGTTTATATATATATATATATATATATATATATTCGCATGAGTATGGCCCTTCTTTAAAAACAAAATGGATGTAACTATGCCACAAACTTGTGTAGTAATTTGTAAACCAACTCAGTGTTACCTTTTACATAAATTCAAATGTATAACTTAAATTCCAATCAAAATATGTTATCTATTATTCTATTTAGGATATTCAATTCCAATTTAAATATGTTGATTTATTTTTATATTTAGGAGATTCAATTTATAGTACACCTAATAGGTGATATGATGTGATATAAGTTGATGTAATATAATATTTTTTTTTAATGAGGAGAATATTACAATAAATAAGCTTTTGGCACTAAATTTGAGATTGATCTATCCCTTAGGTTTTTAACTAGTATTGATTCATTCATCTAAGGTCTTTTTAATTAAAGGCTCATAAATTTTCTAGTGAGGGAATGATCTTTGATAAATTGAATGTATGCATTGATCATGTGGGAATTTACCTCATATTTGGGTGTCATGTTTGTCTTGGGAATACAATTGTTGAGTGGTGTGGTTTCCTACTTATGGGATTTTTTATTCATCTTTGAGATTTATTACTTTCATAGGTTTTGTTGGCCTTCCTACACCTCTCCTTCCAACCTTAATATCATCATTGTATGTATATTATAAGTTTTGATTGTTGAGAGGATGTCTTGCAGTAGGAAATGGCAAGATTTGTTTATAGAAAAGGGTAGATATCCCCATCGAGAGGAAGTTTCCATGAGGTGACAAGACTACCATTACAAGGATTTGAAAACCATAGGAGCCACAATAAAACCTAAATCCCTTTTGTACTCTGATCCATTTTTCAAATTATGTCAAATTAACTAGTTGCACAATATGGTGATCACCATCGCACACACAATGTAGACAATGAGCATATCATGTTATATTTATTTTTTCCCTTTGAGCATGGGTACATAGGACCTTCATGCCTAAGATAAATATGTCTCAAGAAGCCTAAAGGAACAGAACCCTTTCTTAGAGGAAGAACTTGAAAAATACCTCCTACAAGGTGGACTAATCCAAATAGGGAATACATCCACAATGGTACAGATCCAAATTCTCTAGTGTTTACTACCCATTACCTTTCTAGGAGTGAAATGTTCGATGATTACCCTCTCAGGAAATGGGGCACCACCTTTGGTTATTAGCAACACCCTTCAACAAGTTTTAGTGTAACTAGCTCCTTCTTTAGGGTAGGAAATTGGAACCATGCCTCAACTCTTCTCATAATGTAAGGACCAAGCCACATGAGTTAAATTTTCCTGACCCTAACTCATTGTTGTCCCGGTCATAACTGAGTACCATGCCCCCTTCATAGAATACATGGGGACGAACTGATTTATCATACTGGTTTTTGACGTTCTCTTTATGCACATTATTTGTAGTAGGTTGGAGTTATTGTGTATTGTTTGTATTGTTGATATCATTGGTGTTCATCTATTTATTACTGCATTGGAATTGATAATGGTATACTTATTTAGCTAGTGTAGCTACTTAAGTAGATACATATTATTACTATAGTGGATATATGTTAGCACCAAACCAAATATGTTTCTGTCCTTTTTATAAATCTATCATTGTAGGATAGGCCAAGTAATAAGCATTAGCATTTGTCATAGCTTGCAATATAAAAAATTGTGATAGAAATTCATTGTTTATACCAGAAATTGACTCTTTTGTTTTCCCAAATACTTTTAAATTGTGGGTTTCTTGTAGCGGTGCCCCATGAAAGGAGTTCGTTGGCAAGTGCTCGGGCGACGGGGGTGGGGGAGGGGAGGAGAGGAAGGAGGGGGAAGGGTGCAGGGGCTGGGGACGTGGAGGGAAGGGGGGGGAGGGGGTAGAGGGGAGGGGGAAGGGGGACGCAAGGGAGGGAAGGAGAGGGGGTAGGGAGTTGCAGAGGAGAAGGGAAGGGAGAGGAGGTAGGGGAGTGGGTGTGAGGGGAGAGGGGTAGTAGGGTGGTAGGGGGTTTGGTTTAGTTTTTGTTTATTTTATTATATAGTTTAATTTTTTTTTGAAATATAATTTTTTTATATAGTTTAAAATTTCGATTTTTTTATTGAAATATAATTTTTTATATAGTTTTTTTTAAATTTAAATTTCTTTATAGTTTAAGATTTTGGTATTATTATTTTTTATTTTATTTTTTTTTTTAGTATTTTTAGTTAAATTTTTTCATTTTTTTATTAATTTTTTATTAATTTTAAAAAAATTTGTTTAATTTAAAATAATTTTACAAAAAATTGAATTGATTTTTTTTTAATTTATTCAAACATGATCAATATTTTTAAGTTTTTTTAAATGTTAGTTTTCGTTACTAAATTTGTATTTTTTTAAATTCGTGTTTAATTTTGATTTTTTTTTCAAATTTTATTTTATATATTTAATTTTAAAAATTTTGGTTTATAAAATTTCTTTTAAGGTTGTAATTTTGTTTTAATTTTTAATTTTTGAATTTGGTTTTTGATTTTATTTAATAAATTTTTTAGTTTTGAATTTTTACATTTTTTAAATTAATTTATTTTATTCTAGGAGGTCCACTTTTCAATCCGAGGGTCGGTTTAGGGTTTCGATTACAACGATACCATCCATGGTTCATTGTCAGGTTGGTTTTTTTGTTTTTGATGCAAAAATAAGACTTTTTATGGCTAAAATTCTAATTTGTTATATACAGTTCTCGTTTTAGATATATTATATTTTCTCCTTCTCCCTTGTGCGCCTAAATATCATAACTTCTACATTTTATGGTTTAATATATGGTTTTATTATGAATAATATCATAAATTCTTTTATTTCATATGAAAAGAGTGGTGAAATAATTTCTTGAATAATTTGTGTTTAACTCAATGCTAGATTTATATAGTGTTACTAAATGTTTTAATAAATACAATTTTAAATTATGATACAATGATATAATAATGTCATTTTTTGAAAAAGTGTGCTACTGATTGCATTAGTTTTCAATTTAGGGATTGATTTTAAAGTTTTTGTAAACAACAATAAGGATTGTTTTGGTCCAAGAAGGAGGCAAGAGACAAAGTCTATTTTCCAAAATAGGATAGAGAGAATGGCAAGCAAAGAGTGTATTTCAAGAATATGAACCAAAAATTTTACCCTCATTGTAAGATGAATGGTCATTGTATTAACAAGTGTTGGAAACTTCATCCACCACTTCATCCGAAGCAGAACCATGAAGATGTGAGATTCAAGAGTCATTGAAAGATTCAAGGTAAACCCAAAATCCGACGAGAAAATCCGACGACATCCCACGAAAATGACTGTGTCGTTGGATTTCACCTCGAAAATTACAAATTTTGATTAAATTTTTTTAATTGATAGAAGAACGTGTCAGATATCTGATGGAAGTAGCTATGGTCATGTCGTCGGATATCCGACACGCATTTTATAATGATAACTATGGTCATGTCTTCAGATATCCAACAAAAATTTAAATTTTAAAATCTATAAATTATGGAAACATTCCAACATGTTTTCTATAGAAGCGACAGTTTGCAGAAATTATTTTATTCTTCGACAGACTGTTTTCCGTAAAAGAATACATAATTATTTCTATTGTTTTTGTGATTAAAAATAGTAAAGTGTGGAGCTTGATTTTCTAAGATCGATAATCTTCATTCAAGCTCTTTATGAGAAAATTTCAAATAGCAATATTCTTGATCCAGACGAACAAAATCGACAATTGCTTGCTAGATTGTGGGATGGACTGAAAAGAAAGGGTGATGGGAAATGTTATTGTCCGTGTAGTCAATGTAGGGTCTTTAAGAGGAGAAGAATAAAGATCACAACAGCCCGAAAAAATTGTGTGGAACATGGACACGTTGAGGGGGGACATGGATATCGTCCATTTGTAAGTTTTGCATTATATATGTTTTTATATTGATTGCTTTTGTAAATTTATGTATTATTTTAATATTTCTTATATTAACTTATATCTATTGATGGTTTCATGTAATTATAAAGGAAACACATCCTACGACATATCGTCCGGAGGAAGTGCTTTCAGAACAAGTACCAGAGGAACATGGAGCTATGAATAATGGAGAACAAGTTAATTATCATATTGAAGAAGATGATCATACTGATAACATAGTTGAAGATGATGGTACAAATAAATTGATCCATGATTCATTTAATGTTAGAATGGATGATGATGATGATGATCATGAAAATGATAATTTTGATGATATTTATGATTTACCTCTTCTCGAGAAGGCATACAAAACCCTTTATGAGGGCTCCAAAACAAATATTTTCTCTACTATATTGTTGATAATGAACTTGAAGGTTAAGAATGGTCTTTCAAACATATATGTCACACAGATGTTAAGGTATGTAATATATTCCATCACATAATATATATGATCGCGCTAAAGGTTATCATTGTTCCTCTAATAATTTTATCGTTAATTCATAAGTCAAATTAATACGGATGAAATGTGTTTCATTAATATTATTTGTATATTATATTAACTAGATTTTATGTTAATTTGTTGTAACTTGATAGCTGAATTTTTGTTACCACGGTCAAATATTTTACCTCGCACATATCGAGATTTATTAGCCATCATGAAATAAATTGGAATGCAGTATGAAGCAATTCATGCAGGCCCTGATGACCATGTTTTATATTATAATAAGCATGAATGTGAAACAGAATGTCTAGAATTTCATATGAGTAGATATCGAACATATCAAGTAACAAAAAAGGTTCCTCGCAAGGTTCTTCATTATATTCCCATTATTCCACGTTTGCAACGAATGTTCAGGTGCAAAAACATAGCGCAATTTATGGATTACCATGCATGGAACAAAAGTCAAGAAGACATTATTCGAATGCCTGCAAATGGGTCTGCATTTAGAGATATGGAAAAAAACGGCCCCACTTTAAAGAAGAACCTTGTAATATTAGGATTTCTTTGGCAATAGATGGTGTCAATCCATTTGCAGAGATGAGATCCGTTTACTCGGTGTGGCCTATTTTTGTTATCAACAATAACATTCCTCCATGGTTGTCAATAAACAGGGAGCACATAATGTTGTCGATGATTATTCCAGGTGTATTGTGTCTACAGATCCTTCTTTTTTAATGTAGTGGCATCTCATTTGTCGTATTTTGTTGCATAATGTCATATATTTATATATTTTTTTCTCTTGTGCATGGTTTATATATCTAAATGGTAATTATAATTATATATTTTATATGTTCAAATAAATCGAGTAAGTACCAAGTTAAAGATATGAATGTATATATCGAACCTCTTATTGACGATCTACTAAAGTTATGGAATGGCATCACTATGTATGACGTATCTATACCAATATGACAAAGGCAATTTCAATTCCATGCAATGCTTGTATGGACAATACACGATGCCCTAGAGTTAACCCATTTTTGCGGTTTGTAATTATAAGTTCCACTTTAATTTCTTTTAATTTTATGAACTAGTTAATATACTATGCATGCATGATTTTTTAAATAATCCATTCATTTTATATATAATTATAATTGACATAGATAATCCATCTCTTTATGTAGGTCTTCAGACAAAGGGAAAATTTGCATGTCCATTTTGTGGTCCTAAGATCAAATCTCGTCATTCAAAAAGATTAGGAAAGGAAGCGTTTGATGAGTATAGGAAATTCCTCTCTAAGATTCACATGTATCCAACTACCGAAAAAAATTGTTCAATTGGAAGCAAGAGACTGCATTAAAACCGCAGAGAATGACACCTCACCTATGGAAGTTGCAATATAATAGAAATTGTCAAGATACGCATGAATCATTGTATATGAAAGGTTATGTATCTTTTTTAATTGTGTGTTGTTTACTGTAATTTCCATTGATTTCTGTAATTTCTTTATAAACTATGATTCATGATGGTCATCGTTATCATGAAGGCATTAATGGGATTCATGAGGAATGAAAAGTTATCCTAAACAATTTAGTAGGTTTCCCTACTATGAGCACCTACAAATTGCTCTTATGTTTGATACAATGCATATCAGAAAGAATGTGATTGAAACATTATGGCGAACATTGGATGGAAGGAGTGAGAAAGAAAAAATTGTCAAAATTTGCAAAGACATTCAAGAAGGCAACCATGCAATGAAATACGTCATTCAATTTCATAGCAATGGAGGCCAAATTAATATAAAATCACTTCCATGGATGTTAACGGAGCAACAAAGTAATGTTGTAAAAGAAGTCATGCAAAAAATTAAATTTCCCACTGGATTTTGTGCGAACATGAAGAATATCATAACAAAGAAATGTGATTTTGCGGGGGTGAAAACACATTATTGGCATGTATTCATGAAGGTAATTATTATGGTATGCATATAATTTTTTTTATTTATTCCAGTGTGTTATAGGTCAAATTTGCACTTCTCCGTCCGTGATCACATTAAGCTGTCAATCACACAAAAGGACAACATGGATTGAAGAGCAAGATTGCCCTAGACGATACATGGACTTGATTTGCCTCTCAGCAGCTGACAAAACCCTATTTTAACCTACCTTTTGACATGTGCGCTACCCTACAGGCATCATAGTAGTGCATTTATTGAAGTGTTCCCTACTCCACAAGCATAATAGTAGCGCACACCTATTAATATGCCCTACTTTACTTAAGCAAACTAGCTCACACCTTTAAAAATATTGCAAATGCTGGTTGTAAAGCAGTGAAGTTGCATATTCTGCGCTACTCTACTGTGAAATACTCGCGCACATCTTAAAAAGTAATAAAAATATATTAATTTGATGAATTGGGATTAGTTGTAGTGGTTTTGCAACTTCCCCAACTTCCCAATCAAACTACCTCTCGATCCAAACTACCTACCTTGTCCCATAAATACAAGGGGGATAGATGAGAGAGGGGAGGAGAAACTATGCATTAAGGGTTGCTATGCTGGAGTAATTCCAAGTTGGTGTGAAGAGCAGGAGACCAGGATCCAGTTGCACAAGCACTTTGAATGATCAGGTATAAATTGTACTGATTATTTGCTTTTGACAATAAAGGTTGAAATACCCTTCCCGTCCCAATCAAATGTCTAATGGATTGCATGTTTGTTTGGATTAAATGCTTGATTGTATTTGATGTATAAATTGTATTTCAATTTCATCATTGTTATATTAGTCAAGACACGCTGAGGAAGGTATCTTTGTATTGCAGGTTCGTCGAATGGAAGATCAAGTGGAGGATCGATCGAAGGAGCAAGCGAAAGCTAGGATCGAACGTCGTTAATAAGGTATGCCTTCAAGAAATTTGATCTCTTTCCTTTTGTAGAAGCCTATGTGATATGATTAATGTATTTACCTGTCACCCCAGAAGTTGGTAGTGTCCCTCTCCTCGCTATAGGGTAGAATTCCCGAACAACAGATTGGCGACGCCACTGGGGACCGGTTGTTTTCTGCTTTAGGAGACATAGTTAGTTTTCCTTCCAGTACTTGTGGGTCTTTTTGGTCTTTTTGGTCTTTTTGGTATTTTTGATCCTCTGAGAGGCTCTGTAGGTTACTATAGCCTGTTTCCATTGATTGACTCACCTTAGTTTTGAAGTTTTAGAGCCTTTTTCAGACCTCCTCTGACATGTGCGCTAGTCTATCTTATACACAGTAGCGCATACCTGATGATGAGCGCTACTTTCACTATTGTACAGTAGGGAACATCTCCCAGTGTGCGCTGGTCTATGCACTACACAGTAGCATATACCCCTATAACTTTCTGTCTGCTGTGGGGTTTTGATTTCCACTTGTTTGGTTTGATTTCCAGTCCCTTGCCTTGCTTTCTTAACTGATCCTTGAGGTCTTTATGTCCTTTTTGAGTCTTGTTTTCCTCTCCTAAGTTCCTTAGGTCATATTTTGCTTGCTTGAGTACTTTTGAGGTGTCTTTTCTGTTTGTGACTCTTTTTGAAGACCGCTTACTGTTCCTTGTTGGACATAGCTACATTCATGTACCCTAGATGCTTGTTGCAGGTATACAAACCTTTGTTTTGTAACATTTGTTGTTTTTAGAAACACCAAGCACACTTTGACGGTGTCGTGACCTTTGATTTAGGGTTTGACCCCAAGTTGGAGTCCTTAGGGTGTTTTCAAAATATTTTTGAGTCTAGACACTTCCTGATTGCTTTGTCATTTTCAGTTTCAAGTAAGTTGAATTCTTTCAGTTTGCTTCCATTTGAGTCTATGTGATTGTAAGGCCATCTTTTGTTCACTTGCCTACCGTTAGCTTGGCTTAGCGCTTTTTAGGGTTCTTGATGCTTTGGAGCAACCTTTGAGGTTTGTCTTTCCATTTTAAGCGTCTGTTATCCTTCTTTTCTTTTCACTTTGTTTTCCAAGCCCAAGGTTTTTTCCCTTTAAAAACTTCGTAGGACAAGTCTTTGTCAAGTAGTCAAGTTGATTGTTGTGAACCTTAGAGTTGCTTTTCCTTACTTACATTGCTCTTTTAGGTCTTACTTACTTCCATTGTCGAGTTCTTTTTCTTTTACGTATATCAGAAAAAGCAAAAAATGAGTTTGGTAGTTTAAAGTAGTAAGGCTTATGATCATTTCGAAGTAGCGTAGTTTACTTTGTTTTGAATTTGAAAAGAAAAGAAAAAAGAGACTTGTTTTAGGTTTGCTTAGTTTTCGTTTTGGAAAGAGCATAAACTGAAAAAGAAAAAGAGTCTTTTGTTGCTTTGAAAGTTATTTCTTTTGCACTTTACTTTCTCAAACCATTCCACACAATGCACTACCCCGTTGAGTAAAAAGTTTCCTTAAAAAGAAATTTTAATAAAATCAATTAGAAACATTTTCTTTTTAGGTATACACAACATCAACTAGCTTAGGCTAGAGTTACGAGCTTAAATCACCTTAAACTGCTCAAAACTAGCTTCATTACGCAACAATCGTAGTCCAGCTTTCATTTAGGTAAACCCATATATATCAAATAGTCATGGGATGCTCTACTCAAACCAGAGTTAAGGACGAGGCCGTGGGAGACTGTAATTGTTGAGGATATCCCCTCGCTTTCCTTTTGACCATAAACTAGAGTCGATTCGCGTACGAGGGTCCTTTCGGACTTCGGGCTTTGCTACCCTGCCCATGCGTTTTGATTAGGCTGACGACTGTCCCCCTAGGATATTTCATATTTATGGTAGCCTTAGTATCAGACCTTTAGGATCCTACACAGGTAGAGTGGGCGTTTATTCCCACTTCACCTTGGACAGGCGTGGAAGGTAACCCTTTGGCAGTAATCCCGGGAAAGTGGTTTGGTGATTCAAGCACTTGCACCCAATGGACCTCCGGTGGATGCCACGAAACTGACCATCGGTACTCTGTTAGTCTATTATGGGCCCTAATCATCCCAGACTTACTTCCGAGAGTATTTTCTATCCATTTGATTGGTTTGATTACTTAGTATTTTTTTAGTGGTATGTTGTTTGCCTCTTAGTCTTAGTGGCCACTAGGTTTTTACTTAGTTTATTTTTATATAATTGTGGAAGACCAACAGATTCATAGGTCTCAGAGGTTGCAAGACCTTCCCCCACTCATTGTGGAGCCACTACCGCCACCACGATGACAGAGGACAGACTCCAGTGGTCTTTTTGAACTTACTGGTGAAATAGAGGTTCCTGGTGAACCACAGCCCAAAACCCAGATCAACAAGTTCTTAATACTATCAAGGTTGAGGATATTACTTCTAGTGAGTTTAACACTCCTTTCAACCCTCCTCTTACCAGATCTAATGATCCGCTTCTGGTTCTTGTAGGTTTCCAACAAGCCGAGTATAGTGCATATCTTTTCACACCTGGGCACATTATGACTAACCTAGGAGACGAGCAGGGATTTCCACAGACTCCCACAATGAGTATGAATACAAGGATTGTGAATCCTTCTTCCACTGCTACACCGAGTTCGTCGCAAACAACTTCTGCTTCAACTCCGTCTTTTAGTTTTAATGCTGGTGCTTTAGGCATGCCAAGCACAACATCTTCGACATTTGTCTCAGTTTCCACCCCTACTTTTGGACCCAAAAATGCAGTAAATGTCACTCCATCTCCTGCAGCTCAACAGTCATACCGTATACCTAGTACATGGATTTCCACACCCAATGTAGGGCCGAACCCTGTTGGTCGCTTCACTGTTCTTGAGGTTTTCCACTGTAGACCCAGGTATTTCGCTGTACAAGATACCAACAAAGCCCCTATTCACCGGTCCTTTCGGCAACAGACTGTGAGTAGTCTGAGGTCTCACCCGAGGTGAAGTCGAGGGGGTGGTTGAAAAAGCAAGTTTCCACAACCTTGTGATGCGAGTGTTTAAACTGATTCATGAACAGTGCGGTACAGGTTGTGCACTACGGTCAATGACTGCATGAAGTCTTCTACTCCGTGTCGAGAATCTTCAGGAACAAAGATATTTATACCCTCAGCGTGTCCACAGGCCGCATAGTGGGGTTATGAGACCTAACCACTTCTACTCAATCTTATTCGATAATCCTTAATCATTCATCATTGCTTAGCTTGATAAACATCATAACTTATGCATATGAGTGAGATGCATAGTGCTGTATGCTTGATGTCACGATTCAACTTTAACCATTTGTTGTGTGGTTATCTCATAGATCCATTCATTTGAGAACTTATAGGTGCTTTACTGTTAACATTCCTCCATACATGAACTACTAGCATCTTATTCCATCCTTTCCACAAGGAATACAGATAGCAGTAAACATATAACAGACAATAGTAACTTCATGCATGCACTGTAAGTAAATTAAATCACAAATTAATGACAATCATACACAACAATCACATAACACAATGGTTTAACGTGGTTCACCCCCCCGGATGGGAAGCTACGTCCACAAGAACTATTGTTTATTTATCTTGGAAAGGGTACAAAAGTACTTCATCTACGCACTCAGCTGCAGATGCTCTTCTCTCTCTCTTTCTCTCAAAATTAGGTCTCTGCGCACTCATTTGCAGAGCCTTTACAATGCTTCAATCTAATAGATATCACAATATTCGATAATATCAACAAAATGAAGAGTTAACCCTTTTCCTTTACAAAATTTCCTTATTTATAGATCAAGACTCGTAGGTCATGTCTTTACATTTACGAAGGTAGAACCCTTAGGTTTACAAAACTATCATGGTTTTCCCAAAAACGGACTACTGATATTTGGAAGCGAATCTTCTATCACGCATGCGCCAACAGGTTACTTCCACCGAGCAGTTCCTTCTTTCATGGCCTTAGATGACTGGTTCGAGTAGTCTTTTGTTTGTTGTGATCAATCACTACCTCCTATCTGTACCTACCAACTGCTTGGTAGTTATCGATGATCTTTGCCAAAAATAGGTCTTCTGTGACCTAACCAAAATAGCTGCCTTCATCCGTCCATGCTCTACTTAGCTGGATCTCTGTCGAGGTGGCACATCGCAGTGTTGTACTCCTCGCAGCACTAACCTCATAGCTCCTTCTACACTTTGTTGCGTGCAAGTTCGCAGCATACCAAAACTTATCCCAAAATTGTTCAAACTTAACTGCACTTAGCTCCGCAGTTCTCAAAATTATTCCTGTTCAAAAATGCCCCATCTGGGCTAGGCCCAACAGGCCCCTAACACTTACATTTGGCTCACCCCCGAGCCACCTGCAACTCCTTGAAGGTGTTCCGCTGAGTGTGGGTTGATCTTCACAGCGAACTCCTTGAATGTGTCAGTCAACTTTTCTATCGCAGTCTTCGTATCTTGTTCAATTTACCCAATTGTTTGGACCATCTCAAGTGTTATCTCATGGCCGATCTGGCCTTCCACCTGTTCTTGATTCTGGTTCAGTTCTTTTAAGTTTTCTTCGATCTCTTGCGAGATCGTGCCTACTTCTTCTAATAATGGTTGCGACTTATCACCCATTTTTGTCTCCTTCTCACGCAAAGCTTTAACTTCCTTCTTTAGGGTGTTGATTTCTCTGTATTTTAGGAGTTTCTCTCTTACTGGTAGCACCTTAACCTCCTCACCCATCTTTTCTAGTGCTTCTTGTTTTTCTTTCACTTCCTTCTTTACTTCCAGTAATTGATGTTCTTCTTCAAAGGTATTAAATGCCTTCAATGCTGCTTCCAGTAGACTCTGGCACTTAGTCACTTCGGTAGCAATATTCTGTGCCGCAGCCTTCATTACTCCCTTTCTTAACTATTGTTCATCTAGTGGAGTCTGTGGATTGATCTACACTTTCAGGGAAGCAATTTCAGACTCATGGAGAATCTCCATGTCTTCCTTCTCAGTCTTAAGGCTATTGACCAAATTGCCAATCTTGACAATAGTATATGCTAGTTCTATTTGTACTTCAAATTCATCTATATTATCTGCAACCGCAGTGATCGTGTTCTCCAATCTCAGTCGACGATCTCTTTCATCTTGTAATTGCATAGTACTCCGTGAGCTATCTTCCTCGAGTTTCCTATGCAACTCTGCCTATCCTTTTAGTGCTTCTATGGTTATGTCATGCATTTCTTCACTGACTTGCGTCTATAAGTAATGTAGTCCTGGAAATGGTATCCTTGCAAGATCAAGCTCCACGCGCTCTACATTCTTTGTATCTAGCATTGCTTGATCAGGTAATGACAATCTTATAGATAGTGGCTGCAAATAGACAACAAGGTATCTCGCGGGAACTGTGATTTGCTGCTGCAAAGTTCCTACAAACCCTTTTTCAGCTATTGTCTCATGGTGCAAGGGTAATCTTCTGCTTACTTCATCAAATTTTTGGGATATCCCTTGCAGTGTCGTCAAGTTCTAGTTTAAGCTGTCTTGAATTTCCTTTTCCTTCTTCTCTTTGTCTGTCAAAAGTTCCTCCATTTGTTCAGTGACCTTCACGACAATCATTAAGCAATCATCTTCATGAAGCACTGTGTCTAATTGGTCTTTATTTGATTTCTGCTTCTTCCTTTTTTCCTTGTGCCCCGAGGGACTCCCAGTGTCCTTCCTTTTGCTTGACTGTTTGTCTTCTACTATGGGACAGGGGATAGGGTTATCTTTGCCAGAATCACTTTGGATATCCATGACCTCAACTCGAAATTCAGCTGGCCATTCTTTCATAATATTCTCAATATCTTCCTCGTACATATGGTAATTTCCTGCGTACCAATCAACATTCTTCGTCTGTGCTTTGGATGAAATGGAGATGCATTTCATCGCAGCATAAAAATTGATAATGTGGATATATTTGCTTGTTACTTGCTTTGGTATGCGAGGTGTAAGCATGATGGCCCCGCGCAGCTGGTCATAATATGTATAGAAGACCAGCGCTGTCTCGTGTTGTCTGTCGGGATTCAAATTTTCCCACAGATTCTGAAAGCGAGCACCTCTGCAGTTCGAAGTGTCCGTTATCGCTCCGATGTAATGCTTCGGATCCCTCCAGCCCAGGAAGGCAATTAGCACGATTATCCAAGTGAAGTGGAAGTATCCCCCATTCATTTGCGTATCATTCAGTTCCTCTAGGAACTCATTTAGTATAAATTGACACCAATTGAATTCTTCTCCCTCGGCGGCTACAGTGCCAAGTAGTACTGCGCCCGCAGACACTTCTAGTGGTCTGCATTTTCTTAGAATCTTACCCGCTAATAGTTGTGTAACAATCTTATTGCCTAATCCTTTATGTTGTCTGTCTGGAAGCCTCGCTTCCCTTTGAAAACAGACTGTGTTTGCTTCATCAATGCCGCTACCTCTTTATCCTTTGTTTTCCCCTGAAAGAACTTCCTTGGGTCTGCTCCCATTTTACTCAATCCAGTTATCCGATGGATTAAGTCGATTGTCAGGTCGATATTCTGGTCCATCCATAAATATCCCTGGTGGATGTGTGCCATAAGAGTTCACACCACCGCGTTGAGCTCCGGTGATCTATCGAAATGTGGGAGTCTGAGCAGGTTGAGAAGCCCTGATTTGGCTACTCTGGACAACCAACTTTCGGAGACAAGAGTTAGGTCTCCCCTTGCAGTATTCTTCTAGCACATGTATTTGTCGAGCTGGAACTATGAGAACCTTGGCTCGATGGGCTTGTCCTTTTGCATTGCTAGCAAATCATAGTCCTCCCATTTACATTCTGGAATCTTTCCCAATAGGTTTTTGTCCACCTCAACATGTTTTGATATCGACGAGAGTGGTATCTCATACTTTGGACTCTTGAGTAGTTTAATGGCCAGTGCATCCACTACATGTGGCGAGATATAGTCTGGTGTCATAGATAGAGGTATCTCTTTATCTGCAATGGGTTTATTTGGTCCTACCGAACTTGTCTTCGGTAGCTTTGATCTCGGCGCTACTGGGTTTTTTCCTTTGTCTTGCATTGAGGGGCCGTGTCTTGGTGATCTCCTTGGACCTTGTTCTGATTCCATGATGACTTTCTTGCTCGGGGTTCTCATTAACTCATCAATTCCTCCGTGTTGGAACAACTTCATAGTCTCTTCGACGGTGAACTCTTTGTCAACAAAGGACCTCTGTGTCATTCGCTTGCACACTTACTCGGCTAACCAGTGGATTACTTATAGTCTAAACTCAGAAAAAAAAATTTGCAAGAATTTCTAAGTGCTTTGGTAACGCCCGCGATTCTAACTGCTGCATTATATATAGCCGCGGCTAATCCATCTCCGCGCCCTTTAACAGTTAGATAATCATTAAATGCAGTATTTGTTAGCCAATTCCGGTAGATGATTCGGTCAATTCCATCATTAAGTTTTTTAGAACGGCTATCTGTTCTTTAAATGCTCGAGCGATCGGTCGGAAAGTACTGTATAATGGCTATATTTCTGACCGACACTGCAACAACTATTTTCTGGAGCTCTGCATCAAACTACGCGGTATGTTATATTTAGTTCTGTGGAGTGACTTCACGGTGTCTGATTTGTTTCTTTCCTCAGTGTTGCATTTTGAGTGTCGCAACAGCGCATTATATATATATATATATATATTTTTTTTTTTTTTTTCCGCCCAGCTTCAACAACACTGCGGGGTACATAGATCTATCTTTACAAGTTTTGTGTACATATTGTTCATAGTGCCCAATTCCAATTGTACTTGCCACTTAGAAACTTTTCTTTTTTTTGATCATTCTGGATGCTGCGAAGCATGTCTATCGCGGTAAAGCTTTAGTCTGCTTCCATTTATCAAATTGGGTAATGTATCACCGGCTAAAGTAGCTAACTGGACTGCGCCACCATTAGTAACATCTATTACAGTATATGGTCCAATCCAATGCATTTTAAATTTCCTGGAAACTTCATGAATTTACTATCATATAGGAGGACTACATCACCTACCTGAAAAGACTTATTCTTGATTTGGCTATCATGCCATGCTTTTTCTCGTTCTTTCTGTACTTGCTAGTGGAATCCCGCGATGAAGTGATCTTCTTCCAAACCAACCACGTGTAACAGTCTTTCCTCCAGTGCTGCGGGATCTGCCATCCTTGTAAATGCAGCTATTCTTAAGCTGGGTATAATATATTCCATTGGAATTATTGCTTCCTGTCCGTAATCCAATCTGAAAGGTGTATGTCCAATTAATTTCTTGCATGTTGTTCTGTACGCCCATAATATAGATGGAAAGCACAGGTCCCAATCATCACGGTTTACGTTGCATATCTTGGTTAGCGCATTCTCAAGTAATTTATTAAATGCTTCAACAGTTCCATTCGCTTGTGGGTGATAAGGTATACTGCGCTGATGATGGATGGAGAACTCTTCAGTTAAAGCTTCAATATTTCTGTTTAGGAAATGAGTACCATGATCACTCATCAAAATTTTTGGGCATCCAAATCATGTAAGGATGTTCTCAAAGATAAACTGCGCGGCTGTAGCTGTGCTACAGTCTTTGACTGGTTTTGCTTTTTCCCATTTGGTGAGGTAGTCAATTGCAGTAATAATGTGCCTCGCACCAGTTCTTTTTCCCAGTGGGTTAATAGGTCCCACAAAATTGATTGCCCATTTGTAGAATTCCTACAAGTTCAGCTGAGGGTTCAATGGCATTTCATCTCTTCTTGATGGTTTCCTTGTCCTCTAACAGACATTGCAATTCTGACAATGTTCTTTGGAGTCCTTATGAATTGTAGGCCACCATAGCCCTATGTGCAATTTCTTATGCGTAGTAGCCCTTCCTGCATAATGACCTCCAGCGACTCCTGAATGTGCATCAACTAATATAAATGGCTTCTCATGTTCTAATACACATCTTCGCAGCACTTCATCAGGTCCTAACTTGTAGAGCTGTCCTTCGATCATGGTGAAGTCTGCGGCTCGCACTACCAGTTGCTTCTTTTGCTGCGTAGTGAATTCAGTAGGTGCGAACTTGGTAGTTAGAAAGTCAATGATATCTTGATAATATTCATCGTCAATCTGTATAGCAAACAATTCTGCATCAGGAAGATTGTCTTTTAGATTCGTAGGTTCCTCTCCTGACTCGATCCTTGATAGATGATCAGGGCCTAAATTTAATCTGCCTGGTTTAACTATTATTTCAAAATCATACTCTTGGAAGAGTAAGAGCCATCTGCATATTCACCCCCCTAACACTGGCTTATTGACCAGGTATTTTAATGCAGAATGGTCGGTAAACATTGAGAACTACGCACCAAGCAAATAGTGTCTGAACTTCTGTAGTGCATATACCATTGCAAGCCCTTCCCTTTCAGTAGTGGTATAGTTTTTCTCAGCAGATGACAGCTTTCTACTTGAGAATGCAATGGGATGATCAATTCCTCCTTCTCATGGATGTGTAAGAACAAAACCCAATGCTATACATGAAGCATCAACATGTACGTGAAATGGCTCTTCCCAGTCTGGAAAAACTAGGATCGGCACAGTGACCATTTTCTCTTTCAATGTGTCGAATCCTTTCTCACAGTCCTCATTCCAAATGGACAGTGCATCCTTTTTTAAAAGTTTCTCCATTGTTGTGGTTATCTGTGCATACCCCTTTATGAATTTCCTGTAGTATCCGGCATGCCCCAGTGTAGTGCACAATTTTTTAACTGAATTTGGTGTAGGCAAGTTTACAATAACTGCTATCTTCGCAGGATCAACCATCAACCCTTGCTTACACACGATATGTCTCAGCAGAATCCCATAAGGAACACAGAAAATACATTTCTTCAAATTCAATGAAATATGATGTTGTCTGCATTTTTATAGCATCATCCTGATGCAGCTGTGTAGAAACTGCACAACAAAAATAGAGATCTCTGGTGCAGCGCACGTCTGATCATATGCCAGTGGCATATCTTCTATGTGCGGTACTTCACTTAGCAACGGGATCCTTGGTGAAGTAGGTGGTGCTTGTTTAAACATGTCCTGCGTTTCTTTAAATATTTCCTTATTTTTCTGTAAGTTCAATGGAGGTGCTTTCCCAGGATATTTTCTAATCCCTACTGTTTCTCCAGGGTTCTTCTTAGGATCAGTTGTTCTAGAAGTCGAGGCTTCTGCGCTATTGTCTTTTCCTGTATCAATGCCACTTCGCGTTACTGCATTTACACTCTGACCTGTAGGTCTATTCTCTGATGCGATCAACTAGATGTTAGGGTTCGGTGTTTCTGTTCTTCTCCTCTTCTGCATTTCTACCTCAAGCACAGGGCAGTCTTCAATCACATGATCAAATGATTTACAGTAGTTGCATGTGGTGCATGGATTAGTACATTCTCTTGATACATGACTTGGCTGGCCACAGTTATATCATATTACCTGGCCTCGTCCTCTTCCTTGATTTTGACCAGTATTTCTCCCTCTCCTGTGATATCCACCACCGTGGCCTCTATATCCTCCATGATCATAGTGGGTGTTCTCTTGCTTTTGCCAATTTTTCTTCTTGGACGCGGTACATTCCAGCACCTTGCATTGCTTCCATATCTCGCTTTCTTTCATTCATCAGTTCATAAGCGCGAGAGTTGGACTCATCATGTCCAACTGACTTACATAAATTACAATATAAGTTTTTAGGTGTCTTTACATATTTTTGTATCAGGTAGCAGTCCTCAGGCCTGTGTCCTCTGCTTCTACAAATTTCACACCATGGTGCCTGGTTCTGATTCATATTTATTGGGTTTGGTGTGCCACTGTCAAGATATTATTGAAATAAGGGGCAATGTTCTCTAGTGTGGCCCTCTCCTTTGCATCCTGTGCACCAAACTTCATGTCATTGTTCATGTCTCTTCTCTTTTCCATTCTTCATACCTTGTAATTCTAATGTCAAGGTAGCCAATTGGTTCTGGATCTGTATCATCCCATAACTACTTTCTCCAATTGGTGAATCTTCCAACTTCATTGTGATCTCCAAAGCCTCAGCTTGAGATACAACCTTTTGTTGCATTAGTGGTTGTCTGATATGGGGCAACAACGCAGCAATGAACCATTCTTGATGCTGTTGCAGAGCTATAACAAAGCTCACTTGGTCCAACAATGTTTTGAATTTTTGGTCAAATTCCCAGACCGATTCAGTAGGTTTCTGCTTGATTTCTTTCAACTCTGTTATGCACTGTGATTCTGATTTAGGTTTCTTAAACTTTGCTGCAATCGCGGTCTTGATGTCTGCTAAGGTTCTTGGTTGTGCTTGAGAATACTTCATAAACCAATGCAGTGATCGATCTCTAAAAGTAGTGATGAGATGTGCTCTTTTTATAGAATCATCCATAACTTGCTTGACACTCCACATGGCTTCACATAGAAACCAGTGCTGATCAGGGTCTTCCAGACCCGTTCCTTTGAATATCAACAGTTTTATATCGTTATCTGTCATTCTCCTTCCAGATTGTGTATTGTTCTGGAATTGATTCCCTGTGACAAAAGTAGACACAGGCTGCTAGATTGTGCTAGGGAGTGTATTATGAGGAATAGTCTAAGTCGTAGTGCTGTGAGCACTCGCTCCTGCGGTGTTACTAGTATTACTGATCTGTGGGATGGGCTATGCGACACTCGTAGCGAGTGGGTTTTGGACTGATTAATTCTCAGGTGTAATACGCTGGATTGTGGCTAATATCTGAGTGTTCGTATTATTGAGATCACATGGAATTTAGGTATCTATACGGTTTCTAGATGCTATGGGTTTATTCACGTTAGTAATATTATATGTAATGTCTAGATGCTATGGGTTTATTCACGTTAGTAATCTTATATGTAATGTCCCTTGTTAGGAATTTTATTAAAATGGCAATTTTTCACTTTTTTTCCTAGTTTGACCTTTGACTAGTTTTGAGCTCTAGGTCCCCAAATTGCTCCAATTGCTCCCAAATCTTATGAGAAGGTATATGGATGATGTTAGAACATAAATATTTATTTCAAGGATGCTTTTGTACCTTTAAAATACTTCTACAAATCCTCTTTCAATTCTGGCCAATGTAGGGAACTTTACTAGTAATTTCCCTTTGACTAGTATTGGTCTCTAGGTCTCGAATTGACTCCAAATGCCTTCAAATATTCAAGGAAGGTGTATGAATGATATTAGGACTTGAATATGATGTTCAGAGATGATATATGACCACCAAAATACCTCTGCAAACTCTCTTAAGATTCTGGACCAAGTATGCAATTTTACTAGTAATTTGGGGTTCAAATCCCCTTGGGGTTAGTACTGAAAATGGCTTCCAAAATGCCTCCAAACCCACTCAAATTTCTGAACAGAGGTAGGGAATGTATTAAGTATTTTATTAAGGTCTCATGTGCACCATTAATTGATTATTATATCTGTTCCAAACCTCTCCCATTCAACTGCAAAAATCACCAATTCGACCCTTGGGGAAATGGCACTATTTCTTCTCCCAATGCAATTAAACTGAGTAAAAATACTTCAAATTCTCAAGTACAGTACATGAAACTTGTAAAATACATCCATGGTAGTCCATTAATCACAAATTCATCAGATAATCATCCATTCATTCGAAATCATCATCAATACATTGGTTCACAACAAGGTAGTGGGGAAATGGCATTGTTCTTCCATTAAAAATGAGATTTATACATTTCTACTTGGAATTTCAACCTGAAACTTTCTGGAGATGAATAAAAGAGTATTTAATTCATATTAAAAAATAAATGGGGCATGAGAAGCTCCCCCAAAGAGTACAATAGCTCACCAAAAACGCCCTCCCTCAAGGATCAAGAATATGCCATCAGAACCGGAAATGGTTGAGAGAATGTGCTGCAATAGAAGAAACCATGAGCTGCACTGTAGCTTACACCTGCAAATAAATACTTCATTAAATATCCAAATGAAACGTCTGAATGGCCTTTCCAATTACCAACTTGGATGGGAATCTTTCAACCTCGAAATTGGCTAAGGCAAGAAACTAGTCATCCACTAGCTCTCCCTCTACACAAATGCAATTGCAAATTCTACAAATGATCAAAAGATGGTTTCATTCTTTGTTATTGAAATTTATAAATTTCTAATGTCCTCCATGGGTAGAATTCCTTCCAATAGACTCATGCCAACTCAAGTTGGGAAGAGATTCAAAAGAAAGCCACTTGTACAACAATTCTTAGTCTCCCACTTCCACCAAATCACATGTGGAAGCATCTTAGCTGCCCTAACACCCTTGAGCGCCCTCTTGAAGTCTATTTTTAGCCCTAACATGTCATATATTTCATATGTCATCCTTCAGGTCTGATTTGTGTCATAGGTGTCATAGCATCTTCATCATTGTTGTCATAGAGCTAGGGAATCTAGCCCAAGTGTCTCACTAGCTCCAAATTGCCTCTTCCTCTTCCATGGGAGTTACTCTTCCTCTATATTTCGACCTTGGATGAGTAATGCCATGAATAATACCTTTTGGACTCCCCCAATTATGTTACCATTCACCTTGAATTTGAATTGGTGAGAGAATGATGCCAAGTGTAGTGGGGAAATCTAGCCATATGTGGGTCCCACTTCCTCCATGTGTCTTCATGATCAAATGCAAATTTGATTTTCACTTGTATATATTTATTTAGGTCCTTTATTAAATATTTATTCCATTCTAATGTTCAAACATCATTTATTATCCCTATTATTCCAAATCCCAAAGCTTCCACCCCAAACCTAGGAAACTAGTAATTTTCCTCCTTGGCAATTATTTCAACTTTAACATCAATTTGACAAAATCTACTGAATAGGGACAATGTGATTAGGCCATTGTGACCCAATGCCAAATTTGGGATATTACAAATCCTCCCTTCCCAATATTTCTTGTCCTCAAGCAATTTTAAACATGGGTGTTGAAGAACCTGCTTTCTGTATAATTCTTTGAAGTTGCCATTGAATTGCCCAACCTTGAGTCTTTGAGTTTCCATGAAGATTTTAGAGAGGAACCACCATGCTTGCTGTTGCACTACTCTAATTAAAATCACTTTATTAAGTGGGGAATCCATCTCCCATACTGCTTGCTTCCCCCCCAAAAATGAAACCAATGAGACAAAAATTATTCCAGGGTCCCATTGCTTGTATTGCACCCCAACAATTAAGAGTGCTCTCCAACCCACACCATTAGATAAGAGGATTCCTGGATCCCATTTTCTTGTATGCATTCTTCCAAACATCATGAATACCAAACATCAAAGTACATAACAACATAATGAAAATGTACATCAAGGATATGCTTCATCAAAGAGTCATGAAAGTGCTTATACCTCCAAGCAAGTAGACCACCATTTTCCAAGTGCATACAAGCTTCAAGTGACCAATCGAATCTGCTCCAATGACATAGGTGAGGATCCCATGTCCTATAATGCTGCTCCAAAAGGATGTGATATGCATCAAAATATTCAACCATGTATTCTTTCATCCAAGAAGTGAATGAAGAATCTCCACTAAAATCTGAACCAAATAATGACCAGAAAAAACAAGGAGACTTCAAATGACTCAAAGAAGTCTCACCCATACATCCATGAATGTAAGAATCATAAAAATATAAAAAAGTATGTGGCTGCCAACAAAAATGTTCTCCAATCATAAATCTATTCTCCCAAGTGTTGGATGAAGTTTCTCCAACATCAAATGAGTCAAGTGTTGAGCAAGAAAAACCATGAGTCTTCAAGTGACTCAAATGCATATCATAGGTGCATCCATGTAGATTTGCATCATCATAAAGTGATAAATAATGTTGCTGCAAATGTGAATAAGAATGTGCTCCAACCATGTCATCATAAAAGGTAAATCTAGGAGTTCCATACTCCTCATGTGGCACCATCAAAAAGAACCCTTTCACCCATACTTCATTGAGACTAATACTGCAAAACATGGAATTGTAGGATGTAGGAGAATGAACTAACTCACCCAAATGATAAAAAAGTGCAGAATTTTCATCATGGGAAGGATCCATGTGGGTAGTATCATGCAGCTCCTTCAAAAGTGGGAAACCTTTGTCATAGATTGGTTCCAATGTAGAGGAATCATGCTCTTCTTTAAAAATTGCATAACCTTCATCAAGAGACAATTCAAGTTCCTCTTCCACCACATCAAGTGTTTGGATCTCTTCAAGTTCATCTTCAAACACATTAAGCACATTCAAATTTCCACATTTCTCATAATCCACCATGTCATGAGAATCCTCCAAACAATCTACCATTTGACAATCTGAAACATAGGAGGAAAAACAAGTATCTTGCAACTTTTCAAGAAGTTGCTCATTTTGAATTGTGAGCTTATGAATATCCTCATTATTCTTCAAGTATGCATCATGTAACAATTCATTAAGCTCAAACAAATGGTTTCTATACAAAAGCAAAGACATGGAATTACCTTTGATGTGGCACATTGCTCTTTGAATCTTCTCCATGTCTTCAAGGAAGGATGTTTCCTCCAATGAAGTAGCTCTCCAACAAGAATTTGACACCAATGCTTGAGTGTCATGGAGAATGCTGAGGGACTCTTGGATCTTATTTTCATTCATATTTAAGGACCCTTCAAGAAAATGAGGCTCTTGCAAATGAACCTCCTCATCTTCTTCAATTTTGCTTGGACCAACTTCATGAAGCTCAAGTGGTGATGGGGAAGTTGATCTTGGTTCTTCTTCAACTGCTACAAGGTCTTCATTATCATGCTTAATGGAACTTTGGCTTGCAGCAACACTTTCAAAAGTGATCTCTATGTCACCAACATAGAGGTGTGAGCACCCATCAGTAGGTACTCCTTCATAGTTTAAGCATCCATCAGTAGATGCTCTTTGGTTCATGTCTAATCTAGAAGGTGTCTCGAAATGATCTTCCATATTTTCAATAGAATATTCTTCATGCTCTTGTGATGTCTCTTCATTTTTATCCTTCAATCAAGATGATGCATTTTGCCCTTTGTTTTCCTTTCGATCAATATCTTTGGAATCTCTTTTTGAAGAATTCCCGAAAGCTCTCCTCAAGTGGGACATAATTTCATGCGCACATGTATGATACTCACTCCAAGGTTCTTTACAAGAAGGGCATAAACCTTTCTTTACTAACTCCACATCTTCATTTTTTGGTCTATTTTAAAAAACATGTTCAGCATAGTACTCAAAAGACATGGCATTTTGTGTATATTTGCTAAAAGCAAGATATTCTTGATATTTTTGATATTGTTGGGGAAAGGTTTTATATTTTGCTCTTCATCTTTGGAACTCACTCATAGAATTATCCTTGGTTGGTGTGACACACTCATATTCATCATATTTAAATTCATAAGAATAATATTCATTTCTCTTGAAATTGTAAGAAGTGTTGCATGATGGCACCTCTTCCTCGTACCATTCACATTCTGTTTCATATTGCTCATAAGCATCTGCATATTCCTTATAAGAATTGTACTCATAGGATTCATCATAATAGTAAGACATGGCTGCCTATTATTCTTGAATGTATGTACCTAATCCATAGGTGCAAGGACCGTGCTTTGATACCACTGTAATGTCCCTTGTTAGGAATTTTATTAAAATGGCAATTTTCACTTTTTTCCCTAGTTTGACCTTTGACTAGTTTTGATCTATAGGTCCCCAAATTGCTCCAATTGCTCCCAAATATTCTGAGAAGGTATATGGATGATGTTAGAACATAAATATTTTTTTCAGGGATGCTTTTGGACCTTTAAAATACTTCTGCAAATCCTCTTTCAATTCTGGCCAATGTAGGGAACTTTACTAGTAATTTCCCTTTGACTAGTATTGGTCTCTAGGTCTCGAATTGACTCCAACTGCCTTCAAATATTCAAGGAAGTTGTATGAATGATATTAGGACTTCAATATGATTTTCAGAGATGATATATGACCACAAAAATATCTCTTCAAACTCTCTTAAGATTCTGGACCAAGTATGCAATTTTACTAGTAATTTGCGGTTCAAATCCCACTGGGGTTAGTACTGAAAATGGCTTCCCAAATGCCTCCAAACCCACTCAAATTTCTGAACAAAGGTAGGGAATGTATTAATGATGTTATTAAGGTCTCATTTGAACCATTAATTGATTCTTATATCTGTTCCAACCCTCTCCCATTCAACTACAAAAATTACCAATTCGACCCTTGGGGAAATGCCACTCTTTCTTCTCCCAATGCAATTAAACTGAGTAAAAATACTTCAAATGCTCAAGTACAGTACATGAAACTTGTAAAACACATCCATGACAGTCCATTAATCACAAATTCATCATAGAATCATCCATTCATTCGAAATAATCATCAATACATTGGTTCACAACAAGGTAGTGGGGAAATGGCATTGTTCTTCCATTAAAAATGAGATTTATACATTTCTACTTGGAATTTCGACCTGAAACTTTCTAGAGATTAAGAATAGAGTATTTAATTCATATTAAAAAATAAATGGGGCATGAGAAGCTCCCCCAAAGAGTACAATAGCTCACCAAAAATGCCCTCCCTCAAGGATCAAGAATATGCCATCCGAACTAGAAATGGTTGAGAGAATGTGCTGCAATAGAAGAAACCATGAGCTTCCCTGTAGCTTACACCTGAAAATAATGTTGATCTTTAATCCGTTCTCTCTGGATAGACCCGGGCTGGCGGTAATCTTTTAGACCAACAGAACCCTTAGCTCACTGGCCCTTTCGGCAACAGGTCGCAGAAGCAACCTGAAGTCTCACCCGAAGTGATTCTAATGGGGGGCAGAAGACTCAAGTGTCCTCAGCCAAGTTCCGAGGCATCCAGGGTGGTTAAACCCTCCTTGACTCCTTTCACAGAAGCTGTCTATCTCATTCCATTACTCCGGCTACGCCTCTGTCTTATCGCGGTATGCAGGGAATGCGATAAGTCTTTCCCTATGTGAAACCGTCTAGCGATACCCCAGATATCGTAGGTGCGATATCTTCCCCTTCTAGTTCCTGCGGCAAGCGAACTTTGACCGCTTCCTAGGGTAATAGGCGGTCTTAGCTATCCTTATCCTGGTACTGCAGTTAGCAACAACATTCAGCCTACAAGCCTAACCCTCGCTAATGAACTCGACCCTTGATATATCGCACACGTAACTAGGTAGAACATTACTTTGCGCAATGTCTAAATAAACCATTCATACCTCATCTTCAGTTCTTACTTGCACATTAACCTCTGTTTAACAATTATTTAGTTCGCAAAGAGGTTAGCTATGATTATCGCAATTGTTATACATCATTCAGAAGTTAACTGATGACCATGTACATTACTTATAACAAATTGAAGCATTCATATATATAGCACAAACACATGAATGAGATCAATGGCTACACAATTACAATAGTGCTACTTAGATAAGCACATTGATACTCCCAGGGCAAAGACTACGCCCAGGGGAACTGTGGTTCTTGCTTACAACTCTGGGGAATAAACACAGCTCCTTTCCACTCTTTTCAACAGGGGTCTTCTGGGAAACTCCACCTCAGTGGGAGCCCTTCTCTATAGACCTCTTTTCTCTTCTTGCCTTCACAGTGCACTCTCTTCCTCTCGCAATCCCTGCGGATTGCACTCTCTCAACAGGTCGGCCCTTGTCGTCTCAAGGATGTTCAGGCTTGCAACCACAAAAGACTTGACTAGCATCTACCTGATGTCTCTATCGCTATGTGGCCAACCCCTTATCCTATAAAAAGACTACTATATATAGATGGCCCGAAGGTCTCATCGCAGTTACAAAACTGTGGGCCTTATCCCAACAGTGACTCAACCCTAACCACTTACAGTCAACTGGCTGTACCTCCCTGGCCGCCTTCTGTCTCGTCGCCGCTTCCTGCAGTCCTTAGTCTTTAATGCATCGGCCCGTCGCTTCTTCTTGGTTCAAGCAACGCTGACTGTGGTCCTTCTTCTTTAATGAGGGTAGCTGAACCCTCTCTTCATCTCCGGCGCCTTTATTGAGGTGGTTGAGCTCTCCCTTCGGCCTCTTCTTTGTACCACATGCTTAACTTTTCTGTACCTATCGCCGTGATTCCCGCCGGAATTTGTGCTACGGCGATATCTTTGTCTTACCGCCAAAATTGGTACTTTCTCTCCAAAATTAGTTATCCTTCCCAAAATTAGCAGCTTCCTAAATGCTGCGGAAGTTCTCTCCAACAACTCCCCTAACACTTACTTGTGGCTCGTCCCCGAGCCACTTGCAACAACAGCCTGATTCATCTGCCTAAGCTTATCCTTTGCTGCTCGTGAGATTGCTGCGAATTGTGCCTTAAGCGCTTTAATACTTTCATCCATGTGTGTTACTTCTTCCTGCGCTGCGCTGAGCAGCTCAGCAGTTACCAAGGAGTCCTCTGTGCCCTCAATGACTCCTTTACTTGAGGTGAAGCTTTTCACCTTTTGCTCCAGTTCATCAACCAGATGTGCGATTTTGCTTTCATGCGGGCTAACTTCGTTAGCCAGGTTGATCTGCTGTTCTCTGTATTTCTGCACCTGCTGCTGAATTTGTGTGATTTCTCCTTTCTTTCTTATCTTCGCAAGAGCACTCAAGCCCTTGTACTCTTCTTCAGCTCTTGATATCGCATCTTCATAGTGCTTAATGTGCTGATCGAGCTCGGCTTTCTGTGGGAGCTCCTCTAGCTCCAGCCATGTCTTTGATGCATCCTCCAGGATGGCCTCTGCTGCTTCCACCCGACAGTGCATCTGTGTCTGTACAACCCTGAAAGCTTGCACTCGTGCTTCTTGGATCTCCTCTGGAGTAGGTGGCTTATTTGCTTCTAGTGCAGCAATCCTTGCTTCGTATTCTTCCTCCATCTTTCTCTTCTCTTCATCTAGAGCCTTTGCTCTTTCCGCTATTTTCTGATCTTTTGAGTTATTTCTAACTCAGGCCTGATATCGCACTGCGGAAGCTCTGCTGCGATATTCTTTAAAACAAGAGAGACATCCTGCTCTCGCTGAACATATTGCGTCAACTGGGCACTCTCTGCCTCATGCTGCGCAATGAGCTGCACATTGTCGTTAGACAGCAAAACATTTTGCTCATATGTGACTTGTTCTCTGTGCCTCAGCTCCGTGCCTATCTGCTGGAAAATTTCATACAACTGATCCATAGGTACCTCTGGTAGGTTCACCTCAAGAGGATGAACCATCTGCACTTCCATAGGTACAGGGAACTTAATACTTCCCGGCGGTATACGAACTATGTTCGTGCGGTCCCTTGCAATGCTTTCTTCTCTGTTCTGCGAAGGGGGCTGCGAACTTTCTGCAACTGCAGTTGGAGCTGGCTGAATCTGCATGGAAGCAGTCTTCTCAGTGATTGCCTTCAACTCTCGCAGTTTGTTGTCGAGGCTGATGCGCATACGATCCTGCGATGACTGAATCGCAGCGAATTTATCCCGCATCTTCTCCTGTATTCGGCTGGCGATGAGATCATACTCATCCTCTGTCATGACTGGTGCCTGCGGTTCGTCGGAAGTAACCGCCTTTGTTCTCTTCTTCTTTGCTCGTACCGGAGAAGGGCCTTCAATAGCCTTTCTCTTAGAACCCATTGGTTCTTTCTCTTTGTCTTTAGGATCTACCTCCTGAACATCTTCTGGATCCTCAGCTGGGGGATCAACTGGAACTAGGCCAGAGGATAGATCATCATACATTTGTTTCATGTCCTCGTCGAAACAGTTGTTAATGGTATCCTCGACCTGCTGGACTTCCATGCGATATGGGCCGGGGGCCCATTCGTTATGTTTCCTGAATCCTTTGGGTCTGATGTAGGTTTTATCCCTGTCGACTTTAAATTCCAGCTTGGACTGATAAAGATCAACGACCGGCGAGTCGACACGCGGAATCGTTGCGACGGTTTCAAGCAATAGCGTATAATATTCATGGAATACCATTGCGTTATTCTTTTGTTTCTCTGGGTGACTACTCGCCCAAAGATTGGAGTACCTCGACCCTCTGCACGCCCCTGGCGGCAGTTGTGGAAACTGCGAATTGGGCGGCTCTTTCCATCCAATGAAAGCCATAAGGATCAGCAGCCACGAGAAGTGGAAGCTGTGAAGTGGATCCTGCTGCGCCTGCGCACAGTCTTGAAAGAAACTATTTAACAAAAATAAACTCCAGTTGTAAGGTTTACCGTTTATGACTTCGATCGCTAGGCGGATAACTGAGCCTGTGACCTCCTTCGGCCTCACCTTGAGAAGGAGTTTTCCGTCCAACAGACTAACAGTAAACCGCAAGGCGTCATCCTGTATTGAATTGACATCATAGGCGCGACCTCCTCTTTGCAGCTTGTACTCCGCAACCTGCTTGGTTGAGAGCCTGGTATCCTTTGTGGCGCCATCAATATTTATCTGGGGGTCGAAACCAGTCTTCGACAGACCGGTAATGCGGTGAATGAGGTCAACATTGACATCTATTCGGTTACCCAACCATAAGTAACCGCCATGCACGCATGAAAGTAGCGTCCGCACCACAGCATTGACCTCCGGGCCCCGTCCGAAGTGTGGGATCTCCAGGAGATTGAGCAGTCCCGACGGTACTAAATGGCTTACATGGTCCATGGGGACGAACTCATCGTGCTGCGTCCTTGGGTTCCTCTGAATCGTCATATAACGATCGCGGCGGAATTGTGGGTACAGCGTATAATCTCTCAGATTATAATCAGTAAACTTAACAGCATGCATATTTCCCCACAAGTTACCTTCTTCCTTCACTCGGTTATCCAGCGGCGGGAGTATGAGTTCATATTTAAAGTCTCTTGGAAGGACGATTGCTGGCGCATTCTCTACTCTCGGTGGGAAGTATATGGTAGTGACTGTAACTTCTTCCGGAAGTTCCTGCTCCGGTTCTTCTGACTCTGTGCTATTCAGGGTCTCGCTACGTTCCATATTAGCTAAGGTTCTCGGCGACTGGCGTATGGTCGAAGAGCCAGCAGCAATTTTCTTTCCTTTCTCCGCCACAACTGAAGTCATAGCGCACTCAATTCCACCCCTTTGGAATCTCTGCAACACGTCTTCGAGAGGCTCGTCTGGCGCGAGGCGCCTTCCCCTGTGGTACTCTGGACTTCCTATGATTGCTAATCTTACTGCAAATCAGAGTCTGCAACTGTTTCTAGTTTCCCTGTTCGGAACTCTGCTAAGAATACGCTTGGCTCGGCTCAACTGCGCTCAACTCTTTTGGTGAAAATGACTAAGTAGCCCCGTGCTTTAAATAGAACGTGTATTTATCATCAGGCGGAATTTCAAATGGCAACGGACCAGTGACTGGACCCGTTGGCGGTATTTAATGCATAGACAAGACAGCACCCCGCGCCTATTTATTGCAAACACCGTTTGAAATTTCGCTGGGAAACTGTGCGCCGGAGTGATGTCGCATCGGATTTTCCAAATCTAGAAGAATCGTCGTGCTGCTGCCAAATCTTAGTACAACAGATACTTGTCAGCCGTGCAGTTAATGCTTGTCAGATGGCGAAGTGACTAGCCCTCTGATCAATTCAAAATTTGATATCGCATCAATCTGTTTTCTGTCCTCTGCGATAAGATATCGCATCGTCTGGAAGTGGAAAGTGCCAAAAACTCGCCTCTTATCAAAATTATCGCAACCACCAGGAAAACTGGCTGCGAATTCTTATCTGAAGCATTTCCCGGTGTAGACTCCTTAGGGTGCGATGCTTCATTTCAACTACACTGAGCATCTGCACCATTTGCTTCCTTCCTGGGCTAGGGCTAGGAGGTGGCATGGCCTTCGCGATACAGCTTAAGCCGACTGCCATTGATCAGGGTAGGAAGAAACTCCCCACTCATAGTACAAAGCTGTATAGCACCTCCATCTGTTATTTGCTGGATTTGATAGGGTCCTAACCAATGAGTTTTGAATTTTCCAGGGAACTTTATAAACTTACTGTCATAAAGGAGTACCAAGTCTCCAAGCTGAAAGATTTTGTTCTTGATATGCCTATCATGCCAAGCTTTCTCTCGTGATTTCTGCACTTTTTGATGGAATCCTGCGATAAATCTGTCTTCCTCCAGATTGAGCAGCTGTGCCAATCTCTCCTCTAAAGTATCAGAATCAGCCATCTCTGTAAGCTGAGCAATCCTTAGACTGGGTAAGATGTATTCCATAGGCATAACAGCCTCTTGTCCATATACCAGGCTGAAAGGTGTGTGCCCTGTTAGTTTCTTACAGGTGGTCCTGTAAGCCCATAATACAGCATTAACTCTGAGGTCCCAGTCATCTCTTTGACTGTTACAAATCTTTGTAAGAGCATGTTCTAATATCTTATTGAAAGCCTCCACCGTACCATTGGCTTGAGGGTGGTAAGGTGTACTCTTATGGTGCTGTATTTCAAATTCCTCTGTCAAGGCTTCTATGGTGCTATTCAAAAAATGTGTGCCTTGATCACTCATCAAAGTCACTGGGCATCCAAATCTAGTGATGATGTTTTCAAAAATAAATTGTGCTGCTGTAGCAGCATCACAATTCCTGACTGCTTTCGCCTCAGCCCACCTGGTGAGGTATTCTGTTGCTGTAATTATATATCTCGCACCAGTTCGTTTTCCTGGGGGGTTAATAGGACCCACGAAGTCTATGGCCCACTTATCGAATGCGCATAGCGTTATCTGTGGTCGCAACGACATTTCATCTCTTCTGGAGGGCTTTCCTGTTCTTTGGCAGATATCGCATGATCTGCAAAACTCTTTACTGTCTTTATGTAATGTAGGCCACCATAGTCCTGCTGCTAGGATCTTCTGAGCGGTAGGCTTCCCTGCGAAATGGCCTCCTGCGATGCCCGAATGTGCTTCCTTAAGAATGGTCTGTTTCTCGTGGGGCATAACGCATCTGCGCAAGATTTCATCTGGTCCTAACTTATAGAGGTGTCCTGCAATCAGGGTGAAGTCTGCTGCTTTCACCACTAATTGTTTCTTTTGTTGCTTGGTAAACTCAGGTGGTGCCCACCCTGTAGTAAGGAATTGAATTATGTCTCCATAATATGCATCTGCGACCTGGATGGAGAACAATTGCGCATCAGGCAAGTTGTCCTCTAAATTACTTGGTTCTTCACCTGAGTCTAGCCTTGACAGGTGATCAGGTCCTGCATTTAGTCTTCCTGGATTAACAATGATTTCAAAATCATATTCCTGGAACAACAATAGCCATCTGCATATTCTTCCCCCTAACACTGGCTTATTGACCAAGTACTTTAATGCAGAATGGTCGGTGAACATCTTGAACGGGGCACCCAATAAATAGTGCCGAAATTTCTGTAAGGCATACACCATTGCTAACCCTTCTCTCTCTGTGGTGGTGTAATTCTTCTCAGCTGTCGATAGTCTCCTGCTCGAATATGCGATAGGGTGGTCAATACCCCCTTCGCCTGGTTGCGTGAGAATAATGCCCAGTGCGATGCCAGATGCATCCACATGAACATGAAAAGGCTTGTTCCAATCTGGAAATACCAGAATAGGTGCTGTAACCATTTTTTCTTTTAGAGCGTCAAGACTCTTCTGACATTCCTCATTCCATTGAAATTTGATATCCTTCTTTAATAATTTCTCCATTGGTGCGGTAATCTTGGCATAACCTTTGATAAACTTTCTGTAATACCCAGTATGACCGAGTGTAGTTCTCAGCTGCTTTACTGAGTTAGGTGCTGGCAAATTGACAATGATGGCGATCTTCGCAGGATCTACCATCAAGCCTTGTCTGCACACAATGTGACCCAACAACGTACCAAAAGGCGCACAAAATATACATTTTTTTAAGTTAAGGGAAATCTGGTGCTGTCTACATTTTTCAAACATTAATCGCAGGTTTCCTATGTGCTTCTTGACTAGTCCAAATACAGTCCAATCATCAAAATAAACTTCTAGAAATTGATGGATGTATTCCTTAAAGACAGCAACAACTACTCTAGAAAAAATTGCTGGGGCATTCTTAAGACCAAAGGGCATTACCGTATACTGAAAGGAGCCCCATTCTGTCGCAAATGTGGTCTTGTGCCTGTCGTCTGGATGGATTCTTATCTGGTGATAGCCTGAAAAGCCATCAGTAAATGAATAGATTTCTTGTCCTCCAACATTGTCTAAGACTTCATCAGTGAATGGTGTCGGAAATGGGTCATGCAGCGATGCATCATTCAGTTTGCGCAAGTCGACACATATCCTGATGTCTCCTTTTGTTTTCTTTTCTTGTACTACCATGGGACTAACCCACTCACTTTCTTCAACAGGTTCAATGATGCCTGCTGCTAGCATCTTATCTATTTCATCTTTTACTTTTGCTTTATACCGCGGATTCAACCTGTATGGACGTTGCTTAACCGGCTTAGCGTCCTCCTTAAGCGGTATTCTCATGACTCCGAGGTCACCCACTATTCCCTTCATTTCTGTAAAGTTGGTAGGAAATAGGTCCTGATACTCATGTAATAGGTCTGTGAGTTGGCCAATTGTCTCATCATCCCAATAATCTCCAATAGAGGCAAACTTAGGGTCTGTTTCTGTGCCAATATTGCTCTTTCTAATCTTGATTGGTTCTGTTACAGCTGGGATTTCTAAGTGCGGGCCTTCAACTTCACGTGTACCTTCTGTTTCTGCGATATTGATACTGCGAGGATCTTCATCCTCATCGCTTGAGTCTTGTGCGCAGTTGTAACATTCTAGTGCATGTTCCATCTGGATAGCCCACTCGGGTTGCGAATCCGCTGGTAATGGGCAATCCTCAAATATTTTAGTCTTTATGATCTTCAAGGCCCGATCAATGCTTAGATGCTCAGATTCAAAACTGAACGTGACCAAAAAGTTTTCAATCATAGTAGGCCATGAGATAGTTCCTTTTCTTAGCTCTGTTTCTGTATACCAATTCCTTGGAACTGTATCCAGTGTGTGGATAAACAAATGAACCCATTCTTCTCCTGGAATTTCTAGCCAACTCTGTTCACAGTTCCTAATGTGTGCTCTGGGATCACTCTCCCCTGTATATTTCCGCTGTGTAGAGTCTCTTTCTTTAGAGAATCTAATGCGCATCAATCTCTTACAATCATACCATGATGCGATATGTTCCTTGTGTGTGTACCACCATCTTGCAGGTGTGGCTCGAACTGCAAGGTCAAAAACCTCCATCCTCTGCTCTTGAGGAATCTCTTGTTCAAACTGCTGCAAAAAATCATTAACATCTGCTAATCCATCAAAAGTTCGAATATACCTGTTTTCTGTCCCAATCCATCGCAGTGATTTAGTCATGAATGCGCATCTGCGGATAGAAACTTCGTGGAGTCTATTTTGCCAATTCTCTAAGCCAACATCTGAATCTGATGTGCATGAACTATCACATCTCCAGCTGATATGTCCATCAGCTGTAGGATCAATGTAATCTGTCTGATTAGAAGTCATTTGGTACAAATTTTCCATGTTATGCACCTCCTCTTCTGCTTTGATTGGCTCAATGTAGCGAGGACACTGTAAAGGGTCTAATGGTGCGATGACCCGGACTTGAGCATCTTCAAATGTCATCTGCCTTTTCTTTAAGTTGATAACAGCCTTGTTATCAAAAGCCCAATCAATACCTAATAGAGCTGGATAGGGTTTGGTGTCACCAATAATTTCTATGATCTCAAAATCGGCATATGTGTGAACTCCGTCGATGTCCACTGGGACATGCGATAGGCGACCCATCGGTGATATTCTCTGCTGATTAGCTAGTCTGAGATGGATAGGGGATCTGCTTAGTTTTGGACTTCCCATCTGTTCCCATGTCTGTTTAGTCAAGACATTTACTTCTGAACCTAAGTCTAGGATAACCTCATCCATTTCAAATAGTCCGATCTGCGCTGTGAGCCTCATCTCTCTTCCTGTCCTTGTATGGCCCATTATATGGTGAATGGTGCGCTGTGTATTGCTCACAGAAGGGCTCTGTTGACATTGGTCAATAACTTTCTGAAGTTCCTCTACAGCTTTCCCATTTCTTAGAAGTTTCAAACAACTCTGCAAGAAGGACTGTACACTCCCGGTCAATTCCTCTTCGTCACATCTCCCAGATGTGCTAGCCTGTGGTATCTGCGTAGTACTAACATCCTGCGGTGGTTTCCGTGGTATACCCTGAGATGGTAATAATAGTGATCTGGGCGGTGTTTGTTCAGCAAAGGAAGTCTTAGTTTGTTGAAATGCCTCCTTATTCTTCTGTAGATCAAGTGGGATAGGTTTTCCTGGAGCTTTGCGCACCCACTGCGTTCCTGTCGTTTTTTCCACGTCCTGCGATATGTTGCTTGTGGAGAGACCACTGCGAGTTACAATATTGACCCGTGGTTCGGTTTCGTTCTGCTCAGCAGCGATAAACTGGATAGTCTGATTGGTTGCTGGCTTGGTGTCCTTGATCTTAGCTATCAGTATGGGACATTCCTCTATTGTGTGGTCATAAGATTTACAATACTTGCATGTTGTAGTAGGGTTCTGACAGTCCCTAGCGTAATGTCCTGTGCCTCCACAGTTATAACAGGTGATAGTTCCACGGCCACGGCCAGATTCATAGCCTCCTCCGCGTCCTCGGCCTCTGAAATTTCCTCCACGGCCTCCTTGATTCGGATCAGTTTGTGCACGTACTGCTGGTCCGGATGCTTCTGACTGAACTCTGTAGAGGTCATGCTTCCTTTCTATCATTAACTCATAAGCTCTACAATTATTTTCGTCATGTCCCACAGATTTACAGAAGTTGCAATATAGGTTCTTTGGTGTCTGCACATATTTCTGAAGGAGAGGGCATTCCTGAGGACTGTGTCCTCTGGTTCTACAAATCTCGCACCATGGCCCCTGGTTCTGCATCAACGGGTTAGGAGCTCCACTGGCGATATAGTCAGCAAAGACAGGGCAGTTATCCTTACTGTGTCCCTGCGCTTTACACTTAGTACACCAAATTTCATGCGCAACCTCCTTTCCTTTCTTAATTTCATGCAGCTGTAAGGTGAGGTTAGCTAGCTGATTTTGCAGATTAGTGAGACCGGTGCTAGTTTCTGCTAGAGGTGAAGCCTCTAGTTTCATTGCCATTTCTAATGCTTCATCTTGTGTATTTAATTTCTGTTGCATTAGCGGAAGTCTGATGTGTGGTAATATTGCTGCGATAAACCATTCTTTATGCTGTTGAGGCGCAAGCTCAAAGCTTACCTGATCAATGAGGGTCTTGAATCTCTGGTCAAAATCCCAAACCGTCTCCGTAGGCAATTGTTTAATATCTTTAAGTTCTGCTATGCATTGTGACTCAGATTTAGGTTTTTTAAACTCTTTAATCATAGCAGTTCTAACCTGTGCAAGCGTTCTGTTATGGCCAGTGGTATACTTCATATACCAAGTTAATGCTCTTTCTCTAAATGTGGTGGCCAGCTGGACAAGCTTGACATTATCATCTTGTATTTGCTTAATGGTCCATATGGCTTCGCATAAGAACCAGTGTTGCTCAGGGTCCTCCGACCCTGTACCTTTGAATGTTGGTAGCTTCATATCATCTCCCATTCTGTTTCTAGATGGTGGGTTCTGGTTTGCTGTATGACTACCACTCGGCTGTGTAGATGTGGAGGGTGTAGCGGTAGTATTTGCTGTATAAGAGCTACTGGACGGGGTTCCTGCGGGATTATTCTGAGTTCCGACTGGCTTTTGAGGAGTCCTAGGGTTCTGACTCTGCTGTCTCGGGTGATTTGTGCTGTCTTCTTCAGAAGAAGATGAATCGTTGACTCTATATCTTTTACCACTACGTGTATGTCCAAGATACTCGTAATCACTTTCAGAGTCTACTGACATTACAATATCATGCTACTATTCATCTGAGAGTATATCCAGTACTCCTTTTTCATATAGTAATTGCTTAATGGACAGACTTAGAGAATTTAGGTACTTACCGCGATAACCCTTGAAGAAGTACCGTTCTGCTGCGCTGAAACTCTTTCTCTGATCAACCGCGAACTCTGTGATGAAGCCTTCCAGCAGACTCGCAAGCCAGAAGTCTACTGCGCGTGAGATGGGGTTATCGACACCTTTCAAGGTCTGAATCAGCTCTGCTGTCCAGACAACTTCTCGATTCTTCTTGACACCGCTGTTGTCAACAAGCTTTGATAACCAACCATATAACTCAATAGCATAAGTTACGAAGAATATCTCGTGGAGATCTGTAAAAAGGTGCTTCTGTAGCCAAGCCTCAGTGCTCAGTCTAGGATTCTTGTTTTCTTTTGCAGCAAACTCTCTTTCTTTTGACTCAACCCACTGGTTAAGTTCTTGCTTGGTAGGATGCCAACAGAACATCAGCTCAATGTGTTCAAACCGGCAACGGAACCATTTGTTGATCTTTAATCCGTTCTCTCTGGATAGACCCGGGCTGGCGGTAATCTTTTAGACCAACAGAACCCTTAGCTCACTGGCCCTTTCGGCAACAGGTCGCAGAAGCAACCTGAAGTCTCACCCGAAGTGATTCTAATGGGGGGCAGAAGACTCAAGTGTCCTCAGCCAAGTTCCGAGGCATCCAGGGTGGTTAAACCCTCCTTGACTCCTTTCACAGAAGCTGTCTATCTCATTCCATTACTCCGGCTACGCCTCTGTCTTATCGCGGTATGCAGGGAATGCGATAAGTCTTTCCCTATGTGAAACCGTCTAGCGATACCCCAGATATCGTAGGTGCGATATCTTCCCCTTCTAGTTCCTGCGGCAAGCGAACTTTGACCGCTTCCTAGGGTAATAGGCGGTCTTAGCTATCCTTATCCTGGTACTGCAGTTAGCAACAACATTCAGCCTACAAGCCTAACCCTCGCTAATGAACTCGACCCTTGATATCTCGCACACGTAACTAGGTAGAACATTACTTTGCGCAATGTCTAAATAAACCATTCATACCTCATCTTCAGTTCTTACTCGCACATTAACCTCTGTTTAACAATTATTTAGTTCGCAAAGAGGTTAGCTATGATTATCGCAATTGTTATACATCATTCAGAAGTTAACTGATGACCATGTACATTACTTATAACAAATTGAAGCATTCATATATATAGCACAAACACATGAATGAGATCAATGGCTACACAATTACAATAGTGCTACTTAGATAAGCACATTGATACTCCCAGGGCAAAGACTACGCCCAGGGGAACTGTGGTTCTTGCTTACAACTCTGGGGAATAAACACAGCTCCTTTCCACTCTTTTCAACAGGGGTCTTCTGGGAAACTCCACCTCAGTGGGAGCCCTTCTCTATAGACCTCTTTTCTCTTCTTGCCTTCACAGTGCACTCTCTTCCTCTCGCAATCCCTGCGGATTGCACTCTCTCAACAGGTCGGCCCTTGTCGTCTCAAGGATGTTCAGGCTTGCAACCACAAAAGACTTGACTAGCATCTACCTGATGTCTCTATCGCTATGTGGCCAACCCCTTATCCTATAAAAAGACTACTATATATAGATGGCCCGAAGGTCTCATCGCAGTTACAAAACTGTGGGCCTTATCCCAACAGTGACTCAACCCTAACCACTTACAGTCAACTGGCTGTACCTCCCTGGCCGCCTTCTGTCTCGTCGCCGCTTCCTGCAGTCCTTAGTCTTTAATGTATCGGCCCGTCGCTTCTTCTTGGTTCAAGCAACGCTGACTGTGGTCCTTCTTCTTTAATGAGGGTAGCTGAACCCTCTCTTCATCTCCGGTGCCTTTATTGCGGTGGTTGAGCTCTCCCTTCGGCCTCTTCTTTGTACCACATGCTTAACTTTTCTGTACCTATCGCCGTGATTCCCGCCGGAATTTGTGCTACGGCGATATCTTTGTCTTACCGCCAAAATTGGTACTTTCTCTCCAAAATTAGTTATCCTTCCCAAAATTAGCAGCTTCCTAAATGCTGCGGAAGTTCTCTCCAACAAATAAAGACTCCAATAAATCTCCAAATTAAATTTCTAAATGGCCTTTCCAATTACCAACTTGGATGGGAATCTTTCACCCTCGAAATTGGCTAAGGCAAGAAACTAGTCATCCACTAGCTCTCCCTCTACACAAATGCAATTGAAAATTCTACAAATGATCAAAAGATGGTTTCATTCTTTGTTATTGACATTTATAAAGTTCTAATGTCCTCCATGGGTTGAATTCCTTCCAAGAGTCTCATGCCAATTCAAGTTGGGAAGAGATTCCAAAGAACGCCACTTGTACAACAATTCCTAGTCTCCCACTTCCACCAAATCACATGTGGAAGCATCTTAGCTTCCCTAACACCCTTGAGCGCCCTCTTGGAGTCTATGTTTAGCCCTGACATGTCATATATTTCATATGTCAGCCTTCAGGTCTGATTTGTGTCATAGGTGTCATAGCATCTTCATCATTGTTGTCATAGAGCTAGGGAATCTAGCCCAAGTGTCTCACTAGCTCCAATATGCCTCTTCCTCTTCCATGGGAGTTACTCTTCCTCTATATTTTGACCTTGGATGAGTCATGCCATGAATAATACCTTTTGGACTCCCCCAATTATGTTACCATTCACCTTGAATTCAAATTGGTGAGAGAATGATGCCAAGTGTAGTGGGGCAATCTAGCCATATGTGGGCCCCACTTCCTCCATGTGTCTTCATGATCAAATGCCAATTTGATTTTCACTTTTATATATTTATTTAGGTCCTTTATTAAATATTTATTCCATTCTAATGTTCAAACATCATTTATTATCCCCATTATTCCAAATACCAAAGCTTCCACCCAAACCTAGGAAACTAGTAATTTTCCTCCTTGGCAATTATTTCAACTTTAGCATCAATTTGACAAAATCGACTGAATAGGGACAATGTGATTAGGCCATTGTGACCCAATGCCAAATTTGGGACATTACATTATATCTCTTTCCACTTCTTAAATTATGGTTTTCTTCGTCTGAATCAATGTATGTATTCTCTACGATGATAGATTTAGAACTATTGTTGCATTCTTAAAACAACTTTCTCAGTTAAAAGCATTTTAATGTATAGACTGAGGTTTTTCAGGAAATTACCTCTGAATCCTTCCAAAAAGTATGCCTCAGCTTGGTTGTATGACTTCAGCATATCTACAACAAATTCAGTCACAAAACATTCTAGTATGCTATCAACCCAGAAGTCAAATGCTCGTGATAGTGGGATGTCTATAGCTTTGAGTTGTTCAGTAAGGTCTGGACTCCACTCTATAGGTATTCCGCCTTGGGAACAATTCTTTTTTTCTGCTAGGCGTGATATCCACTCATGTAGCTTGTTTGGAAACGAAGCCCAAAAAATCTCGTGGATGTCCCACCACAAGTATCTATTCAACCACTGTACGTCAGATAGACACGGATGTCTATTTTCTTTCTTTGCGAAGTCTCTTTCGATCTTATCGCACCAAGCCCAGATCTCTTTCTTTTCTGGATGCCAACTATCGGACATTACTTTTCTGAATACACTATCGCATCACTGGTCTTAGCACAACAACGGAACCATTTGTTGGTCGCTTCACTGTTCTAGATGTTTTCCAATGAATACCCAGGTACTTCGCGGTACAAGATACCAACAAAACCCCTATTCACCGACCCTTTCGGCAACAGACTGTGAGCAGTCTGAGGTCTCAGCAGAGGTAAAGTTGAGGGGGTGGTTGCAGAAGCAGGTTTCCACAACCTTGTGATGCGAGTGTTTAAACTGATTCATGAACAACGCGGTACAGGTTGTGTGTTGCGGTCAATGACTGGGCGAATTCTTCTACTCCGCGTCGAGAATCTACAGGAAAAAAGATATTTATACCCTCAGTGCGTCCACAAGACGCGCAATGGGGTTATGAGACCTAACCACTTCTACTCAATCTTATTTGATAATCTTGAATCATTCATCATTACTTAGCTTGATAAACATCATATCTTATGCAAATGAGTGAGATGCGTAGTGCTATATGCTTGATGTCGCGATTCAACTTTAACCATTTGTTGTGTGGTTATCTCATAGATCCATTCATTTGAGAACTTATAGGTGCTTTAATGTTAACATTCCTCCATACATGAACTACTAGCATCTTATTCCATCCTTTGCACGGTGAATACAGATAGCAGTAAACATATAACAGACGATAGTAACTTCATGCATGCACTGTAAGTAAATTAAATCACAAATTAATGACAATCATACACAACAATCACATAACACAATGGTTTAACGTGGTTCACCCCCCCGGATGGGAATCTCCGTCCATAAGAAGTCTTGTTTATTTATCTTGGAAAGGGTACAATAGTTCTTTGTCTGCGCACTCAGTTGCAGATGCTCTTCTCTCTCTCTCTCTCAAAATTAGGCCTCTGCGCACTCAGCTGTAGAGCCTTTACAATGCTTCAATCTAATAGATCTCACAATATTCGATAATATCAACAAAATGAAGAGTTAACCCTTTTCCTTTACAAAATTTCCTTATTTATAGATCAAGACCCGTAGGTCATGTCTTTACATTTACGAAGGTAGAACCCTTAGGTTTACAAAACTTTCACGGTTTTCCCAAAACTGGCCTGCTAATATCTGGCAGCGGATCTTCCGTCATGCTCGCGCCAAAAGGTTACTTCTGCCGATCTATTCCTTCTTTCATGGCCTTAGATGACTGGTTCGAGTAGTCTTCTGTTTGTTGTGATCAGTCACCTACCTTCGATTTGCACCTACCCACTGCTTGGTAGTTATCGACGATCTTTGCCAAAAATAGGTTTTCTGTGACCTAACCAAAATAGCTGCCTTCATCCGTTCATGCTCTGCTTAGCTGGATCTCCGTCGATGTGGCACATTTCGGCGTTGTACTCCTCGCAACACCGACCTTGCAGCTCCTTCGACACTGTGTTGCGTGCAACTTCGCATCATACCAAAACTTATCCCAAAATTGTTCAAACTTAACTGCGCTTAGCTCCACTGTTCTCAAAATTCTTCCTGTTAAAAAATGCCCCATCTGGGCTAGGCCCAACAAACCCCTCTGCAACTATGGCTGTCATGAGTACCATGATTGCACCGTCCACCTCGACTACCCCTGGTTTTAACACATTTGCAGGTTACAATATGAATCAAAGTAACATACTTGCAGGAAATATCCCTTTTCTTTGTTTTCTGGAGGAGGGGGTAACATTTTTAACCAACAATATGGCGGGGCTAACACCCAGCCACAATGGACAAATGCACAGGGTTCCAACCCACTTTCATTTGGGTGGGGGAATTTCAACAGCACTTTCACACAACAACAGATGGCTGGGGGCAACCCCTACCAGCAGATGGCTGGGGGAAACCCCTACCAGCAGATAGCTAGGGGAAACCCCTACCAACAAATGGTTGGGGGCAAGCCTAACCAGCATTTTATGGGTCAAACTATTGGAGGTTCCCCCTTCATGACTCCAGCTTATCAAATGCCATCTTATAGACCTCGTTTACCATTTCTGGCAGCTTTGAATTTGCCAGATCTTTCCAAGTTAACAAACGATCCAGTGTGCCATAACGTCACGTAGCCACCAGTTCCCACTAAGCTACCTTCGGACATTCCAAAATTCAAAGGTAAAACTTGTGAGGATCATGGTGATCATGTTACCACTTTTCATCTCTGGTGTTCTTCGAACTCATTGAACAAATATTCCGTTAGGTTGAGACTTTTTCAAAGAACCTTGACCAGTGCTACAGCCAAATGGTACATTGAGTTACCTGCAGCCACCTTTTTTAACTTTCGATATCTCGTTATAGTCTTTTTGAACCACTTCTAGCTTCCTGTTCGGTACGATGCCAAGACAGATCTTTAGTCTACCTTTAGACAAAACAAATCTACCCATTTATCTGATCATATTCAGGAGTGGCGAGGACGGAAGAGGCTCATTAAGGCCAATATCCCCCCAGAATTCTTATTAGAGTGGTATGTAAAATCACTCCTTCCATTTCAAGGAAGAAGAAGCCATTTCAAGGACCCATCAACTAGACTTGGTTTACGCTCAGTCTGGGCTCCTTTACGAAATTATACATGATGCACTGCGATCGAACATTGATCTAGGTAGACCAAAACCTGGACCACATGCTGACGGCATAGTAGGTTCAGTTGATTCTGTAGCCTTCGAAGCATTGACTAAACAGGTTCATGCCTTATCGGTCAAACAATCAACTGCAGAAGTGACTCCCATTACAACCTATCCTTCTACTAATGAATCTGTACACCAGGTTCAGACTAATCAAAAGGGCCCTCAGCAGCCCAACAACAAAAAGAAGGGCAAGAAAGGAGAGGGGAACCAAAAAAATCTCAAAAACAAAGAAAATGCTGAGGGGGGTAATAGAGAAAAGAAGAAGGTTAAGTTCCCTTGCAAGCTTTGCAAGCAGGACCACCTCACTCACCAATGCCCTCTAATCGAAGAAGCCCAAAAGCTGCTTCAAGAAGAGAAACATGTCGTCCTTAAAGATCCATTTCCCAAAGGGCAGGGCTCAGCTTCTGGCACCTCCAATGTTGGGGGCACCACCCATGCTTCAGTTGATCAAACTTTCATTAATATGGTTAGCTCGGACGCTCTTTTACAAATGCGGGCAAGAAATTATAAACATGATTTGCAGAATAACGATAAAGAAGTTCCTGAATCTTCCACTCCTCTCCACATAACTGTAGATTCACTGCCCAAGATCTCGAAAGGTTTCTTGAAACGGGCTTCGCACAATCCCAATGCACGGGCTGCTGCCAACTACAATGTGGTTGAAGATCTAGCCCATACCCCTTGTGCCATGTCCACCTTAGAAGTATTGCAAAGTTGTCCATTACAACAAAATGCACTTGTAGCAGCGATTGGAAGTATGGAATCATCCAACATGACTGCGTGTTTTGATATGTCTGATATCAAATACCGGTTTCCATACCACGTTGCTCTTCAGATAGAGGTAGTTCATGGTCCTATGACCATTGGACTAGTTGTCATAGATGAGGGCGTGTCTACATGCGTAATGTCGATTTCTTGTTGGAAAGACTTGGGTTCTCCTGCATTATCCCCCTCTAACACACTACTTACTGCATTTGATGGAAAAACCTTCCGTCCACATGGAGTCCTGCCATCATTTGACGTCACACTGGCCGGTAAGACAGTTGCTGTAGAAATTGAAATTATGGATGCTTCGCTTGATTACAATATGTTGTTAGGAAGGAGCTAGACATATGCCATGCGAGCTATTCCATCAGCAGTTTTCCGAGTTGTAATGTTCCCGCACGAAGGTAAGATCGTCATGGTCGATCAAATTTCGTTCTCTCGGCAAAACAGCCAGAATTCATCGGAATCCACAGTTCCTTTAGTTGATGAATCTACCCTAGCAAGCGAGAGTTTAGGAGAAGGGCTTTACGGGTCATTAATGGGCACTTTTGACCTACCCTCTCCAGTTCTTTTCATGCGTTATGATGAAGGTACATCTACTGAAAATTTCATAGTCGGTTTAAGGACTAATCCGTGGATCCTTCCTACTGTATCAGAACCATTAGTTCCCTTATCTATTGTAGAAGTAGCATACATGGAAGCACAACATGCTCCAATGGAACATATCGTGACTCCGCCAGTCTCTGCTGAGTCAGATATGGACTATGCTCCAGCATGGTCAGTAGACTCAACCCACTCTTTTGACTGTTTAGAAATGGTTTTTCCTTCTGACGAAGCCATTTTGGAAGCCATGATGGGCCTGGACCAGCCTTGGGAACACATGCACCACAGGTCTTACCTGCTTCCAAATCTAGATAGGATAGAGAGAGGAGAGTTTTCGATGAGACCTGGTGGGAATGTTGATTTGTCCTCTTCCACTTCAAGTACTATTTATGCTGAAGGGAATATGGCTAATATATCGAGAACCATCCTAATTAACATTTCCACCAAACCATGGGTCGTGGAAAACATTTTTATTGGAGCAGATTGTTCTCCGGAGGAGATCGCTCTATATACCAGACTTTTTAAAGAATTCCGCAATATTTTTTCCTGGTCTTATGAGGAGATGCTAGGAATCAATCCCGCCATTGTTGAGCATGTCATCACAACGTATCCTAACGCAAAACCTGTGAGACAAAAGCTCCATCCAGTGAATCCTCGAAAAGTGGCCGCCATTAAGGCGGAGGTTGAAAAATTGCTTAAAGCCGGATTTATCTATTTGATTGACATGATGGAATGGGTTTTGAATCCTGTTCTGGTTGATAAAAAGCAAGGTACCATTTGAGTCTGTACTGACTTCCGGGATCTGAAAAAAGCTTGTCCGAAAGATAAATACCCCACACCATTTATTGACTAGATCATAGATGGGTGCGCGGGACACGAGATGTTTTCTTTCATGGATGGATTTTCGGGATATAATCAAATTCAAATCACCTGAAGATCAACATAAAACAAATTTTATTTTCCCGTGGGGAACCTTTGCCTATCGGAAGATGCCGTTTGGATTAAAGAATGTTGGAGCTACTTTCCAGGGAGCAATGAATTTCGCTTTTCACTATTTCAAGCACATAGTTGAACCCTACTTGGACGACCTCCCAACGCGATCTCGCAAGAGATTGGATCATCCAACTCACTTGAGACTTTTGTTTGAACGGTGCAGACAATACAAGATTCTACTGAATCCTAATAAGTGTGTATTCTGTATGGAGTCTGGATGATTACTAGGTTTCATTGTATTCAGTCGTGGCATTATGGTCGACCTGTTAAAAGTTGAGGCGATTGTAAATATGCCTCCTCCTCGCACTTTGAGACAACTCCAAAGTTTGCAAGGCATGTCTAACTTCCTACAACGTTTTATCATAAACTATGCCAAAATTACAAAGGATTTCATGAGACTGCTTAAACAAGATACCTACTTTTTGTGGGATGAGGCTGCTCAAGCATCGTTTGATGATTTGAAAAAGGCATTACTATCAGCCTCCTTGTTAAGCCCACCTAATTATAATTTCCTCTTATATCTAGCGGCATCAATATACACAATTGGCATAGTACTAGTTCAGGAGGACGACATTCTCCAAGAGCATGTCGTTTATTATCTCTCGTGCACATTGATAACTCCTAAGATTAAGTGTTCACATGTTGAGAAGTTAGCACTAGTTGTGGTCTATGCGGTGCAGAGGCTTTGTCACTATATCCTTTTACGAACCACTACTGTGATTGCGGAGGTCAATCCTTTCCAATATGTTCTCACTCGTTGTATCATCGGTGGGAAATACAATAAATGGATTGTAATCTTGCAAGAGTTTGATTTGGTTTTTAGTCTGCCAAGTTGAAGAAATCACTAGTGTTCGCTGAATTAATTTCAGAATTTTCGAGTGACTTAGTGCATATTGAGGAAGAGTCATCATTCCCGGATGAACATATCTTCCTTATTGCCTCCTATGAACCATGGTACGTGGATATTTTATTATATCTACAGACTTTGAGGTGTCCTACCACTTTTTCTAGAGAAGAAAGATGCAAACTGAAAAGTCATGCGAAAAACTATCTCATTATTTCTGACACTTTGTACAGACGTGGGATAGACTCCATCTTACGACGTTGTTTAACTTTAGAAGAAGCAGACTCAGTATTGAATGATGCTCATAGTGGAGCTTGTGGGGGTCATCTTTCTGGGTTGGCAACAACTCAGAAAATATTGCGTGCCGGGTATTTTTGGCCTACAATCTTTAAAGATTGTGTGGAAGCTGTGAAACGCTGTCGTCCGTGTCAGTTTTCCACTATAAAAATGAGAGCACATCCAGCTCCTCTTCATCCTGTGATCACAGCAGGTCCCTTCACCAAATGGGGGGTTGATTATGTGACTTGTAATCCAGTTTCGGCTGGAGGCCATCGTTATATTATCGTTTCCATCGACTACTTCACCAAGTGGGCCGAGGCAATGCCTACTGTTAAAGAGGATGGAGAAACCGCCGCTTATTTCGTATTCAATTAGATTATCGCAAGGTTCGGCATACCCAAAGTGATCGTGACAGATCACGGTCATCATTTTCAGAACAACATGATGACCAATATTTATACCATGCTAGGTTTTCGTCAGGAGCATTCGTCCTCATTCTATCCACAGGCGAATGGTCAGGTTGAAGCGGTTAACAAAACTTTGAAGACAATTCTACAAAGAACCGTTAATGTCAGTTGAAATAACTGGCACATCATGTTGTATCCTGCTCTTTGGGCTTATCGAGCAAACATAAAGACTACTATCGGGTTCTCTCCCTTCCAACTTGTGCATGGGATAGAAGTAGTCGTTCCGATTGAATGCGAGATTCCCTCATTAAAGTTGGCTGTCCAACTGTTACCATAAACTTCAGTACTAGAAGAACGTTTGCTACATTTAGAGCATCTAAATGAGCAGCGCCATGATGCGCTCACAGCAAATGAGATCCATAAGAAACGAGTCAAAGGACAGTACGATAAGTTTGTCAGACCTAGGGTTTTTCTCGAAGGAGACCTTGTTCTACTTTGGGAGCAAGACAAGGAACCTTTAGGGGCTGGCAAGTTTAAGTCCATGTGGCTCGCTCCTTATATAATATCGAAGGTACTGAAGAAAGGTGCTTATGAGCTAATGGACTATGAGGGTAATAAGTTTCCCAAGTCTATAAATGGGCTCTACCTGAAGAAGTACTACGCTTAGGTATTTGTGCTTTTTCATGTATTATAGTTGTACATTTTGTAGAACTAGTTTTTGCTTGTGATCGTTAGTTGACGTTATGTGTGTTTTCTCGCTTCGTGTTTCAGATGTCGACTGAATACTTTTTAGGATTTGCTGATGGTGCCAGTCGCCACACCCGACAGTTGGCTTCAGCAGCTTGGGTCATTTACTCACCGAATGGCCAACTAGTTTCTTCGGGGGGGTTAGCACTTTTA
>BSBM01001005.1:28370000-28387500 GCA_027924585.1 Larix kaempferi | reverse complement strand
AGTTATATGCCAAATAAATGACATATGTTTTTTACGAATTTGACATGAGTGCAGTTTAAAATGAATTAAAAATAGAGAACAAGAACAAATCTATTAAAAAATTATATATTTGGAATCTGCACACAGAGCTTGACAAGTGTGTGCAATTTCATCTACAGTGCACTCATGGAGCTTATGCAGAACTAGCTGTGAAAAACAAGAAGTTGCAGCGTTTTATGTTTTTTGCCATAAATCAGGGATAAATCAAACCGAGCCTAAAGGTGCAGTCCGAAGCTAATTCGAAGCCTGCAAGGGCGCCAAAAACAATTTGAATTCATACACGCATGCGCACAAAGAGGCGCGCACGCGTAAGTACGCGCACACATCCATAGAAGTGCGCACACGTGGTTAACAACGCACACGCATAGGTGCACGTACGCGTTCATGTAATTTCCTTTGTCACGGGGATACATAACGTTGATGAAGATGTGATGATGAAGAAGATGACGATGATGATTAAGATGTTGATGAGGAAGGGGGAGAGGACAATGATGATGAAGATGTTGATGATGATGATGATGATGATTGTTGATGTATATGTAACTTCGGAATGTATTTCACATATATGTATATTGTATTCCTATAGAGATGTTATTATTCCTCTATATGGAAGTGGTTGTATTCCTATAGAGATGTTATTATTCCTCTATACAGAAGTGTCGTCATTTATATTGTAAGTGTCGTAACTTATATTTGATGGGTTATTAGACCACCTTGTTGGGGTCGGCCCTGTATAAGTCATGTGGGTCAAAGGGTTATTAGACCACCCTATTGGGGGTCGGCCATGTGGGTCAAAGGGTTATTAGACCACCCTAGTGGGGGTCGGCCCAGTCAGCATTATGTTAAGTGGTTAAGTTGAGGCCGACCTAATTGAGTAAAGGTCAAGTCAAGTTAGTGTATAAATAGAGAGTGTGTCTCTCTCATTTTACACATTCTATTCTCTCACTCACACTTTGGAGAGTGGCGCACTTGTGGAGGAGGAGGCTCTGCTGCTAGGAGAAGACTATCTCTTGTATTCTGGTTGTATCATTGCTCTATCTATCTCTGAGGAAGTTATTGGGGTTTTTCACCTTTATGGTTTTCCCCAAGTAAACTCTGTGTCTCTTGTGTGCTTGCATTATTGTGTCCATGATTGATATGCTGTAGATTTGTTGTACATGTTGTTCTCTCACTTAATATCCTAGATCAGATTGAAGTAAATTCTGAAAATTTAACATGGTATCAGAGCTATCCTGAAAGAAGGCATGATATGGCATGTATGACACTTGTTGCACTTACGATGTTAGGGCTTGATATAGCAAAAACCAGTCATTGTAGCACTTTCGCTATAAATCCTTTTTGGCAACGAGTTTGGATATGAAACTTTTACAGGTCGAATATCAGATCCCCATGTACCTTGTGTCCAAAGGAAAACCTCTAAGTCGTTGTACGTTGTGATTTATGATCTGTACAATATAGGGTTTCTGCCTCTTCCAGATCTGAGTCAAAATCAGGTGACCTTGGGAAAAAGGTCATAACTTGGGCTAGGAAGCTCCAAATGCAATTTTGTAAAAAGTGACAGGTAGTACACATATTTTACTACCTCAAGAAAACTTTTCAGAGCCCGAAGTTGAACCAGTGACACGTGGAATGCCGTACAAGTTCACTCTCCTATATTATCCCATAAATAGGTCACGTTGCGACACTTGGAATAACTCTCTCTCAGAGAATCCAATTGAGTTCAGACCCATCAGGATGGAAATATAACAGGTCTTGCTATCTTAGGAAAAATTTTCAGACGCTGTGGATCAAATATTTCGGTGTTACACCAGAAACAATTAGGTACATATTTCTGTCAAAACAGAATTATTTTTTAGTACCTTCATTCATGGCTTCCAGAATTTAGGGCTTCAGAGAAAGTTGGAATTTTTGTAATCGGAGACCACGACTGGATGCTACTCATCAAAATCGAAATTTAGAGACCAATATTAGATTTTTTGGTTGGACAGAAGGCCGGGCTTGATCAAACCCCAGTTTGGGACTTTGATCGGAAAGATGGAAAATTAGGGCTTCTGCAAAAATTGGAATTTTGGAAATCTGTGACCACAGCTGGAAGCTCCTCAGAAAAATCGAAGCTTAGAGTTTTGAATCAAATCTTTTGGTTGGGTGAAGCTCTGGGAAACTCAAACCCTAATTCAGGGTCCTCCCTAGTGAATCCAGAAATCTAAAAGGCAATTTCGAGGGGTGAAACTTTGCAGTTTTCAAATTTTGAATATACCAACTTGATCGGCTCATCAATGCGCATATTTCTATCCTTTCAAAAGTTTGAAATTCAAAGTTCGAATTTTTGGGGTTTCTTTGACAAACCCTAATCCAACTCCAGGTCTAGTTCTTGCAAATCAAGTGGATTGGGTTAATCCTAGAAGAAGATGGATTGGTCACTTGCATAAGTGAAGAAGTTCCTGTCTCAGAGGGAGATGAGGCTAAGGCCTTCCATAAGAAGATTACAAGCAATCTTGATAGGTATGGCTTACAGGTATGTTTCATGGTTAATTTTATCATATGTTTGTCTTCATATCATTACAGTACAATCTTGATTAATTACTGGACTTGTTGTATCACCTTAATAGAAGATATTCATTGATTAAGGTTTTGACACTTATGATTGTACTAATGCATTGTGATGTTGTATGAGGTTTATGTTGTTTTCTAACACAAAAGGTACACCAAGAAAGTCAAATCATGTTCTACTTCAAGAACATATTCTCATGGTGACATGAAGACAAAGATTCATCCATTGTCATGGATCACATAGAAGATCTACTTTCGAGGTATGTATAACTTGGTTCTACAATGGTTAACTTATGAGACATGCAGGTTACTAGCATAAGTCATTGAAGAGAACTAGAAGACATTATGCGGGTATGTTAGACATAACTAGCTAGCATGCTAATCCAGGTATGTTTTTCCTATATCAAGCTAGAATCCTACCTTGTGTTAGGATCTTATACTGTTGTGTTGTTGATAATGATTATTCATGAAGTCATAGGTTTGAATAATCATGGTTGTATGCATATTATGTTTCTTACCATAATTGATGATATGACTAACCAGAAGAATCATGAAGGTATAGGTTTGAATAATCACGGGTTTTATGCATATTATATCTCTTATCTTGATTGATGATTCAACTAACCAGAAGAGTCCTATGATCAAATAAGAATGTTTATGAGTAAAAGAAGACTTCCCTGAAACCTTGAATACTAATGTTTATTATCTGTGAATGATCATGAATATACATGTTTAAGATTATTGTGTTTTGATAGTATTAAGATTATACTAATAAATGTGTGATTATGTATGAGACCTCAAGGATAACACAATGATGATACTAATAAGCATGCATAGTGATTAAGGATGGATGTAAGTTCAAGGACAGGTAATCCAGGAAGCAAAGATCAAGAGGGAGCACACTCCATTTGTTCCTGCAAGAAAGCAAAGGAGCACACTTCAATAGTTTCTGCAAGGATGCAGATATTCAGAGGGAGTTGACCACTTCTCACAATCCACATAAGAATGGAGTTGCAGAAAAGAAGCAAAGACTGAGAGGGAGTCAACCCAACAAACAAACAAAGATAAGTATTTGAATTGTCATTGCTTGCATATTTTATTGTTTAAATAATACTGTTCAATAATGTATATACGGATGTTCCTAGAATTAGGTTGTGTATTATGCATATTAGAATAGTTGCATTGATGAATGGTATACTACTAATATGCACGGGTAAGTGGCCTATGGCAATGTACAACATTCCATTGCTACTTATCTAGAATGAAACATCTTTGCTGACATGTTGGGAGTTGTGCACACTCTTAACAATGTTCTGGTAGAGATTGGAAGGCATTTAGAAAGTTACGGGATATGGATAAATGTTGTATTGAAGAATTGGCTAAGATAATTGCATGAATATATGAAATATTTATTTATGTGTAAGAATTTGTTCTGAAAACTATGAGATGTTTTCTAATCATGCAATTTAACTTGTTGTGTAGGAAAGATCGTATGCCATCACCTACAAAAGAAGAACTACAACATTTGTTCAGGAACAAAATTATCTATTGAAGATACTGAAGTTCCCAGGATATGGGAAGAATGCCATGATCCGTCGATCATGAAGAATGATGTTTGGGATGCAGTCCCAAGAACTGAAGGGAAGTTTGTTATGACTTCCATATGGATCTCTCAAGATCAAGCATGCTGCAGATGGCAGCATAGAGAAATATAAAAGTGATGAAATAGAAGATACACCAGATGGATTTCAAGATAGATTTCTTGAATGGTGTAGTTGAAGAAGAAGTGTATGTGGAGCAGCCACTTGGTTCTGAGACACATGACAGGGAGTCATATATGTGCAGAAATTGGGTATGATGCACCACTTTCTAGGTATGGAGGTGTGGCAGAGTGCAGATGGAATCTTCCTTGGACAAGGGAAGTATGCAGTAGAGATCCTGAAGAGGTTCGGGATGATGGATTGCGAGGCTATGACATCGAACTTGAAGCTTCTGTGTGATGCTTCATCTGAACCGGTTGATGTATCGTTAGATGATTGGGTCCTTGATGTACTTGACGAACATGAGACCGGATATTTGCTTTGCGGTGAACACATTGAGCCAGTTCTTAATAGATCCGAGGAGTGTTCACCTGGTTGCTGTAAAGCATATTCTGAGGTACCTGAAGGGTACAGTTGATTATGGACTCAAATATGATGCGAATCAAAATTTTAACCTACAGGGTTATGTTGATTCAGATTGGGCAGGCAGTGCTACAGATAGGAAGAGCACTTCTGGGTGCTGCCTCAGTATGGGATCAGGTGTGATCTCTTGGTTTAGCAAGAAGCAGTCTTGCGTAGCACTGAGTATAGCCAAAGCAGAGTATGTTGCGACGGATGAGCAGGTTGCAGATGTATTGACCAAGCCATTGGCCAAAGTGAAGTTTGAGTACTTCAAAGATAGGCTTAGTGCACTTCAGATCGAGGTTCATTCCAAAGGGAAGTGATGAGTCTGGAAGATGAAGATGCACATGAGCTTTTCTGACATGGTTGATGTGTTCTCCCATGGTCATGATGTAATTGCTGAGCCATTCTCACATGGTGGTAGATGTGTTCTCCCATGGTGTAGATGTAAGGGCTGGAGCCATTCTCACATGGTGGTAGATGTGTTCTCCCATGGTGAAAAAGTAAGGGCTGGAGCCTTCCCCGAATGGTGGTAGATGTGTTCTCCCATGTCGGCGGTGTAAGTACTGTTGGCTCGGTTTTGCAACCAAGCTTAGTGCTATGGGCACCTACTAACTAGTAGTAGCAGTTTCAATAGAAATAAAAACAATAAACTAAATAAACAATACTTTTCATGGATCTAAGCAAGAATCTAAGCAAATAATTTAAATATTTCAAAAATCAAGAACAAGAAACATAAGAAATAATTTTTGTATTGAAAAGTGGGGGGCAAGCAAGTGCTTGCGATATTACCTTCAATGGTGAAGGTTGATGTTGAGCAACTCCCAAGATGAGTAGCTCCAAACTCCAATAGGTCTCTTTCTCCAAGGTTGCTTCAATGGCTAAAAGTGCTCAGGGGAGATTTCAGCAGCATAAGGATGAGATAATGGAAGGATGTGAAATGAGGAGCCCCTACCACCTTTTTATAGGTTTTGGTGGTGGGAGATACCATTTGTGGTTTTGTGGAAACCAAATGGTATTGACCAACATGGTTTAGGTACTTTTCCCTCCTTTTTCCTTTTTTGAATAAAAATAATATTTTAATTCCCTTTTTAATATTTTTGGGAATTTGGACCCTTTTTGAGGGTTTTTTATGATTTTCTTGGAAAAATAATCTTTTTTAATGGAAAAAGGGGTGTACTAAGGTCTTTTGGTGACCTTTTGTTGGTTTCAGAGGCTCAGATGGTGGAAAAGTGGACAAATGGGTCATGTGAGTAAGGGAATGAGCTAGTGAGCACTTTTTAGGTGTTAACAGATTGCCCCCTGATGTGTGAGGGCAGGAGCTCATCGTATGGCCGATAGACATCATAGTTCTTTTGTCCTTTTTCTGGGTTTTAGGGGAGAGAAGAGACCGGTTGGAGACTGGAGCCACGGCCCTTGGAAGCTGCAAAAACAAAAAATATTACATTGCCTCAATATGAATGAGGTATAATCTCTGATAAAGGACGAGGCGGGCATTCCCATGCTCGTATCAAGACATATACAAAACAATTAGTCCCAAGAAGGGGGATCTAATACGTAAAGAAATATACCGGTACATCATAATGGTCCAGAGGGGACATGATTGTGGGATATACTCATGATCATGGCTGATCTCAATAACTGATACACTGGAATAACTGTTGAACTGCTGAAACTGAAGGTGTCCAACATCTGTATGGATTCAATGACTGTGAGCCATCTCTTAGGGAGTATTGTAACTATATACTCAAGGGAGTATGAAACCTGGGTAAATCTGAATACTGTCGCCATGCGCAGCCCGGATATCTATAGAAAAAGTGTAACTGGTGTTATCCATAGGAAGACTCTCAAATGTGGAGGATTCAGGAGGTATCCGGGGTCTTCGACCAATAACTGAACGGACCAATACCCTGTGCGAGTCTCAACGATGCGATCAAGGTGTTGAAGTCGAGCATGTGAGAAACAACCATTGGGAGAGGCACTGAGGATTCCTCTCGAAATGATTCATAGGCACTCATCGTAAATGGTAATGAGTCCAAGACACAGGGGCCTCTAGGTCTATCCTCTGGAATCAATATGGTTGTCGTCGACAGAGGGAGACCAGCAACTAACAAGGCAATGATGTTTCCTTGCTGGGAGCGCGAGGTGTAAACTGAAGTGATGTAGTACTGCTGGTAGGACTGACATACTTGTGGGGATGGGAAATAACTGGGTTAAAAAATGGGTAGACTCAAACTTCCTTTGTTCAGAGCATGATGACATGGTTGACCTGGCAGCATAGGGAACTGACTTGTAGGTGTGGGGATCATCTTTTAGGGACTGAAGGGTATGTACTGACTCTGGGGGGGTGAAGCTGATGGTAGCTGTCGAGGGAGTTTCCGGGTGACATACTGCAGAATACTCTGAACAAAGGCGACCAGAATGGGGAAGCTGCTATGTGAGTAGACATGATCTGTCGTGGCGCCAAGAGGCACCATTCTTCCTTCTTCGTAGTTTTAATGAGCTCCAAGAAGGGATAAAAGTGTGCTCTGAAATGGTACGGTCCTGTGGATTTTGTGAGCCCAGGACGGCGCATGCTCATGGTTGCTTTCATGTTTAGAGAGTCTGAAAACGGTAAGTGGACTCTGTTGGTGTTTCTTTTTCGTAAGTTTAGTCTCCAAGGCCCGAAAAAGGATAAAATGATGCGGATGGAGAACTCTTCTAGCCGATGTGACTAGAGTATACATTTTTCGTAATTAGTCTACGAGGTCCGGAAAAGGGGTAAACTTATACCAGGTAGACGCCCTTTCAGATACGTTTATCGAGCATGAAAGGAAGCAAGATTGCTCGGCGATCTTTTCATTGTTTTAGGAGTCAGAAAAGAGCTTAACAGAAACTCCCTAAGTGCCTTTTTCGTAAAAAGGGGTTGCTCGGCCCGAAAAAGGGATAAAATTATACCGAACAAAAAATGGATTGATGAGGGCGAGAAAAGGTCTCAAGCATCGTCATCAATGCGGAAAACTGGATCCGGTGACATAAGGATTGTCGGAAACGGAGAACGGCCGATGTGGCACGCAAGCCGAGGTGACGAGGGGGCATGGAAAAAATGCCCGGGAAATCGAAAGGTGAGAGCGAGAAATGATCTCAAGCATCATCACGAGCGTGGAAAACTGAATCCGGCGATATAAGGCACGTCAAAAACGGGCTATGATCGATGTGGCACGCAAACCGAGGTGACAAGGTGTCGGGACACAATGTTGATATTGGTCCTGGTGAGAGCGAGAAATGATCTCAAGCATCATCACGGGCACGGAAATATGAATCCGGCGGTGCACATGGTGCGAAAAATGGAGGTCATAAGGACTCCAGAATGGTGAAAGGAAATAACTAAGTTAAAAAATGGTTGTAAATAAAGGTGAGCCCACCAAGCCAAGGATGTAATGGTGGGGAGAAATGATTACCCGTGGGGGAAAAATACTAGGTGTATCAAATCAACTGAAATATACAAGTGACACGTGACCTCAAAAATGGTTGAGATCACGAATATGAAAAAGTGAGCAGGGTTAATGGTCTGCCCCCATGCTATGTGCATGGGGTTTGTGATTGTGGATCACATATGTGTTGGTTTGAACGATGGGCTCATTGAGGTGTTGAGATAGAGATGATGGGGAAGGTTCAAAATGATTGATCATGCCCCCTATCCCAGGGTCGAGGTAATCTATTATGCCCCCTAACTCAGAGGTGTCAATGTGGTGCAGATGTTGTCTCATAGAGAGATCAATAGGGCATTGAGCAACTGCTGGCGGGGTGTTATACCATGAGGCTGTGGGTCGTGGTGGCATACTGAAGTGATGATATGATAATGGGGGATTCCCTTTGTGGGGTGGATGCCCCCAGTATCTCCGACGAGGATCACGGTGATGATGAGTAGGCAAGGTTTTGGGCATGCCCCCATGTTGTGGACATGTGGTTTCCTGGTTGATTTGAAAGGGTTCAACCTGTGTGTCAAAGGGATCAATGGAAGGGGCCGACCGGACAGAGGGGTATCCAGTGGAGATCATATAAATGGCGGGGTCAAGGCCAGGCATTTCGGTATCTGACCAAGTAAAGACATCAGTGAATTCTTGGAACAGTTGTTGGTATTCTCCGATCTCATGCTCACTGTGGGAGGTTCCTAATGTGATGGTATGAAGGGCACCAAGTGGGTCAGAGATGTCAATGTGGATGACGGGAGAAATATCGGCCATGGGATCCGTTAACCAGTCGATTTTAGTAGGAAGGAAATCCTTGGACTCAACCGCGGATTGGGTAGCGGTGGTGGATGAAGTCTCTTCCAGGAGGAAGTATGGACGATGGTGCATGTCTTCCCCGGGATAATCAAAGGTAGTAGGAGTCTCGAGAACCTCTTCATCATTGCGGGACCTTTGAGTGGTCAAATCGAGTGATGAGGTAGTGGTAGTCGAAGAGATCATGTAGATGGTGTTAATCTCTCCGGATGAGGATGATGCGGGAGGGTAGATCTCCTCGATAGTAGAGGGTGCCGTCTCTAGGTCCAAATTGTTCATCTCGTAGAGAGCTGCTCTGTAGTCTGGTAGATCCGGACAATGGTGAGAGTAGTGGCCGTAAACACTGCATATGGCACAAGGATGGTTGGTGCGCAGAGATCTGTCGCGAGGCTGAGGAGGTGGCTCAAGTCTAACGACTGGGATGCCGGCGTCATCGTCCAACATATTCATATGCTCTTGGAGAGATGGTAACTGTGGGCATTGATGAGTTGGATGGCCTATCTCATCGCACAACGAGCATTTAGGGGGAGCTCGAAACACCGGTGGGGGTTTAACCGCCATGGGTGGGGGTACCGCAGTGTATGGTTGTGGGCCTCTGCCCCCAGTAGGCCTGATGAATGGAGGGGGGTTCGTCGATGACGAAGGAGTATTGATACCGGGAGGTGGTTGGGTAGAAGTAACAATGGGTTGCACCGGTTGCAGGATGACATTTGGTGTCAGTGGAGGAACGGGAGGCGTAATATACCACACGGGTAATCCCAATGTTAACCCGGGGAGACTAAGGGTAGCCATAACCGGGGCGCTTACTACACCCGAAGGAGGAAATAGAAAGGGGATGGTGTGGATGGGTGTAACACCAATGTGACTGGGGATCAATGGTGGTTGACTACCGGATGTTTGTGTATTCTGTGAAAGAGTACAGAGGTTTGCGACTTGGGTCTCCGGTGACGGTGGTGGAATGGCCTGGAATGTAGAGGTCATTGGTGTATCTGAGTAAAGTCTGGGTCCCACAGAAGAAACAAAGGAGGTAGTTGCACTAGAAGCGGGTTGTTCAACCATGGGAAGAACATTCTCGGGTGCTGCAGGGGCGTTGGGATCATAGTAGGTGAGTTGGTCAATTTTGACCACGCGTCCCTCGTGGGGGAACATCATGGTGCGGAAGACGGAGGAGGCGACCGCTTTCATGGCGTACATGTAACTGCGGCCAAGTAAAAGGTTATAGTCGAGCTGGGCGTTAATGACCTCTATGTCGATGAGCACAGTTTTCCCACCTAATTGGACGGGCACCTTGGGTAATAAACCTTGAGGTTGAGCTGACCGGCCGTCGTAGGCCCGCAATGCAGTGGTGGATTGCTGGAGAGCAGGGGATCCCAACTTTTGCCAAACAAAAGTGGACATGACACATGTAGATGCACCTTCGTCGATGATACATCGATGGATGACAAGATTCCGAATAGAAACGGAAACTTGGACTGCTATAGTAGAAGGCAGTCGTGGTTCAGATTGGTCTAAATCAAAGGTCATCAAGTTCGAATCATTTGGGTCAATCGCCCCAATGGCGGAAAGTAAAGTCTTGCGCTGAGTAGGACAGGTTTTTAAGACTTCTAACGCAGACATGGTTGCGGGAGATTGAGCTAAGTCATCTACAATGTTGTAATTGGACGCAGCCCGTGCATTGGGGTTGTTGTTGATTCGGCGAAGGGGGAAGCGAGGTGCTTTAGAAGCGCCATCAAGTGGAGCCGGAGGTATACGTAACGTTTGATCTGTGGGATTAACGTTAGTGTTTTTGTCGGTGGGAGGGGCTTCAGAGGTGGAGCCATATTGGTTCCGACGGGTTTGGAGGTTGGCAGCGGCAGTCGACATCATCAACAAATGGTGAGTACCTGAATCAAACATGGGTTGATCAGGGGCTGCATATGTGATCTGCTGTGGTGGCACGTTTCCCTGAGGGGGGGCTAACGACTGAGTGTTCACTACACCCTGGTTTGGAAAGGGGTTTTGCAGCACCAAGGGTTGATGTTGAGGTGGTGGAGGGTTGGGTGGCGGTTGAGGAACCGCTTGCCCTTGACGATGTGCATCGTCGGTCCAGAGTTGCCGAGCTCGCTCCAAATGTGGGCAAGAATGCGTGTAATGACCATAGACTCCACAGATAGAACAAGGGTGGTTTGTTCTGAGGTTATTATTTCTAGGCTGCTTAGGATTCCGATCTGGATTGCGGTTGGGAGGAGCAGCATTGTTATTCTGCGGAGGATTGGGAGGTGGAGGACCTTGCTGATGTTGTTGGTTATTACCGCGGTTATGACCTCTACCACGGTTCTGCTGCGCACCTTGGTTGCGCTGGTTGTTTTGGTTCTGGGGCTGGTTGTGCTGTGTGTACACTTGCCCTTGAGCAGTGGGAGGATTTTGGTTCACCATAGGTGCAGGAGCAGGTTGTGGTGGATAATAAGCCTGTGGTGCTGGAGGTGGTCCAGTTGCCTGCTGGGGCTGTTGGTAACCCTGAGCTATTGGATAGTACAATGGTTGTGGTGCAGCTGGGGCAGTTTGCTGTGGGTACTGCAACGGTTGTGGTGAGAACTGAATGGGGTTCTGTGTAGCAGGTTGAGCATAGTATGTAGGAGGCACATATGCTGATGGCGCTTGCCCATAACAATGTTGTGGACAAGAGGGTCCATGAATGTGATGGGTCTGGTTTGTTGGAGCATAAGAAGTTGTTGCTCCGGAACTGGATGTAGCCCTAGAGAGGTCTGGGGCTGGCATGGTGCTCATCATGCTGAAAGGTTTTGCTTGCGGTGTAATTTGGCCAATAATGCCATCAGCGGCATGTGATGCCCCCGGTGTGTCACCGCGTGCAGAGTCACCTCGTGGGGCGTCAGGTATGATCGTGTATAGGTAACCTGACTGGGCATAGATAAGATCAAACTGTTGGGCCTTAAGGATGGCCTCCTCCTCAGACTGGGGTCTTTCAGATGCTACATCCTTCGCAATGAGAGGAAGGAGGGATTTAAGGAACCAGTCTAAAAAGATTCGGTCGTCTAATTTGATCTTGCATAGGCTTCGGCGCCGACGCCAATCATGAATATGGTCAGTGATATGCGTGGCCGTGTTCTGTCTGCAAGACAGTAGGATCTCGACGCCCGCATCGTAGCGTATAGGTAGCTGGAAGAATTGTAGAAAGGTCGAGGCAAGGGAGGTAAATGTGGAATGCGTCCCATGGGGTTGCTCGATATACCATTTGGCTGCGGAGCCAGTGAAGGTGCGTTGTAAAAGCCGTAGGCGGATTGAGTCATCCACTATGGAGTTTGAGGAACACCATAAATGGAAGGACATGATGTGATTTTGGGGGTCTTCTCCAGCCTTTCCCTCAAACTTAGGGATGTCAGAGGGAAGCTTAGTGGGCATATGGGCCCAAGCAGGATCATGTCTGATGGGGTCATTTGTGAGCCTAGCTAAATCTGGCAGGTTGAGACTTGCCATGTATGGTAGACTAGCGGATGTGGTGACCGGAACCGGGACCTGCCTAGCCATTGTGGTATGGTGTAGGGGTCCAGTAGCGCCTATAGGTATGCTAGGTATGGAGGGTATGTGCCCTCCAAAAGGTGTGGCCTGATATGGGTTAGCGCTCCCAAGTGCAACTTGGGTTACACTTGGGTTAGGAATCGCACTAGGGATTCCTGGTATAGCACTGCCAAGTGCAACATGAGTTGCACTTGGGTTAGGAATCGCACTAGGGATTCCTGGGATAGCACTCCCAAGTGCAACAGGAGTTACACTTGGGTTAGGAATCGCACTAGGGATTCCTGGGATAGGGTTTGTGGAACCCGAAGGGGGTATGACCCCCATGTTGGGCATGCCCATGACAGGTGTTGGTCCTGTGCTAGGCATTCCTGAATGTGGAGTGTTACCCATATTGGGCATACCCAAGGGGGTGGCTGTTGCCATGGATGGTACTACCGCAGAAGGGTTTGCGGATGTCTGACCTATGGTTAATGTAAATTGTGGATCATCTGGTGTTCCAGACATAATTGTGGTTGGTGGTAACTCGGTGGGGTTTTCGGATTCTACCTCCAAATCAAAGGTGAAGTGGGGTATGTCAGAATCGGATGACCGTCTAATTGATTGACGATGTGTCGAATCAAGGGATAATGCTCTGCGTCCGTGACGTGGAGAGCCAAGTGGACTAAACTCTGGGAGTTCGCCCCGTAGACGACGAGAACGTCTAGAATTCTCAATGGTGAGAATATGTTTTTTATGTAAAAAATTGTTTTAAGTATCAGGTGGTGATATATATGTAAAAGACTCAAAACCCTAATGCAACCAAGGGTGCAAGAAGGGGAGTGAAAAAATAAGGCTCACAGGCCAAAAAATCAATCCTAAAAAAATGCACTTATCCTAGCAGCTGTGCTACAATAAGTGGAGGAATGCAACAACCGGTCAGAATACCAACATGCAAGCGGCTCCTAAAAAAAAAAAGGTGTAACTAGACTGAAAAGGTGGTAAAGATCATGCAAACACCTAATCTAAAAGTATTGTGACTCAAACAGACGATATCCTCTGCAAGGTGATGAAATCCAAGTCAGACAATATGAATGTAGAGACAACGGCTAGATATCCCCCTACCGGGAGGGACACCGGGTAATCAATCCTAAAAAGACAGGCTACTAGGATACTCCGTTCATGACGCGTCGAGAAAAGGTAAATCTGCCGTTTGGTCCTTTGATCGCAATATCCCAATACAGGGATATCCCGAGAACTGCGAATGGTAGCCCTTCGGTTACTGAATGGGTTTCGGTATCCCACTCAGGCTTCCGGAACCATCCTCGCGACTTCAACCCTCCTAAGGGAGAGGCCTTCCCACAAACCGGTTGTGACCGCGCCAAAAAGTACTAAGAGATTTTAGCTCCCTAATTGGACAACTTCTATGTCTCAGATGTATGAACTGAGGGGTGTTATTGGAACACCTATCCCCCCAATACTACCTAGCTACAAGAATTCTTTTAGTGTTCCCCAAGTGGGGTTAAAAGTGTGTTCAAATTAAGGTACGTTTTAAGGCTTAGTTCAATTAAGTGATCGTGTGAGTGCACGTGAGGTGTTGTAAACTGAACTTGAAAAGAATTAAATGCTTTATAGGAAATTTTCAAAAAATAAAGGATTTTTCGAAAATAAAAAGCAAATATTTATGACTTTTCACTAAAAGGAATTTAAATGCTTTTCAAAAAATAACTCAAAAAATAATGGATTTCTTGGATTTATGAAAGCAAGTAATAGACTTCTAAAAGAAATAAATGGATTTCTTTGTTCAAGGAAATTGCTAAGGGCAAGATTCTAAAGAAGTAAACATGAAAATTTTTTAACCTAGATAAAAATGCAAAATAAGTCTTTCTTTCACTTTCTTGAAAATTTTTAAAAAGATTTGTAGATATGCATTCTAAATAGTAAAATGTTCCTATGGATGTAAACAATGTTGGAATCTTAGTACTGTAAAATATGAGCCAAAATGGGTGAACTGAAGTGATAAATAACACTAAAATACAATATTAGATAAATTTTTATGGAAAATTTCTTAAATCTAATAGCATATTTGGATTCCTTGATCGAAAACACCCAATTTGAAAAAAAAAAATCGTTTCAAACGGAGTTCGGGAGAGGGAGATATGGTCGTTTGAAAATTGAGCTGCGCGGCCAAAAATTCACATGGACCGCGTGGGTTTTGGGCCAAAAGTCGCGATGGACCGCGCGGGTTTTGGGCCAAAAGTCGCGATGGACCGCGCGGCTTTCTGGCGCACAGTCGCGATGGACCGCGCGGAAACAGGGCGCGAAGCCGCGATGGACCGCGCAGAAAAATGCAGAAAAGTCGCGATGGACCGCGCGACTGTCTGGAAAAAATCCGCGATGGACCGCGCGGAAAAAGGCAGAAAAGTCGCGATGGACCGCGCGACTGTCTGGCAAAAAGCCGCGAGGCGGAAGCCGTGCACGGAAACCGAGAAACAAACCCGAAAATTGAAAATTTCGGGCTGTTTATGGGGCCAAAACTCAGAGCAGCAATGGATCTGCTGTCTAAGATGGCAGATCTATGGATCTAAAGGTTAAAAACTCATAAAAAACTAAGATTAAAGGCAAAACTAGAGATCTAAAGTTCAAACCAAAGCGGAGTCGCCAAAACTGTTGGCTCGGTTTTGCAACCAAGCTTAGTGCTATGGGCACCTACTAACTAGTAGTAGCAGTTTCAATGGAAATAAATAACAATAAACTAAATAAACAATACTTTTCATGGATCTAAGCAAGAATCTAAGCAAATAATTTAAATATTTCAAAAATCAAGAACAAGAAACATAAGAAATAATTTTTGTATTGAAAAGTGGGGGGCAAGCAAGTGCTTGCGATATTACCTTCAATGGTGAAGGTTGATGTTGAGCAACTCCCAAGATGAGTAGCTCCAAACTCCAATAGGTCTCTTTCTCCAAGGTTGCTTCAATGGCTAAAAGTGCTCAGGGGAGATTTCAGCAGCATAAGGATGAGATAATGGAAGGATGTGAAATGAGGAGCCCCTACCACCTTTTTATAGGTTTTGGTGGTGGGAGATACCATTTGTGGTTTTGTGGAAACCAAATGGTATTGACCAACATGGTTTAGGTACTTTTCCCTCCTTTTTCCTTTTTTGAATAAAAATAATATTTTAATTCCCTTTTTAATATTTTTGGGAATTTGGACCCTTTTTGAGGGTTTTTTATGATTTTCTTGGAAAAATAATCTTTTTTAATGGAAAAAGGGGTGTACTAAGGTCTTTTGGTGACCTTTTGTTGGTTTCAGAGGCTCAGATGGTGGAAAAGTGGACAAATGGGTCATGTGAGTAAGGGAATGAGCTAGTGAGCACTTTTTAGGTGTTAACAAGTACTAGATGATGTGCATCTGGGATGTGCTTCGTGGACGATGAGATGATCTGAAGAAGACGATGCTATGATGATCAGGAGGATCATGGATGATGAGCATCAGGACGATGCTCCAGTTACTACTCTATATGTATATGTACGCATCATGTTTGATGCTGGATATGATCAGTTGGATCATTTGTATGTATTTTGTATATGCATCATGTTGGATGCTTGGACCATGTATCTGTATATGTATCAAGTGGATACATTATATGATCAGGTAGATCATGTATGTTGATATGTATCAGGTATGATCAGGTGGATCATGTATGATGATATGTATCAGGTAGATACTTGGTATGCATCAGGTGAATGCATTGTATGATCAGGATGTTGCTCCAGATGATATGTATCAGGATGGTATAGTGATGATGATCAGTGTGATCATGAGCATCAAAATGATGATTTGTGCGATGATGATCCATTGGATCATGAGTATCAGGTTGATACTTGGACGTCAGAGATGATATGTGGTAGGTTGTGCAAATAGAATGTAATCAGTCCTGGGAGATCTTGCCGGTCATGCTGCAGCACATAAATGTTCCTGGGATACTCTTTCTGGTATTTCTATGTAGTATGTAATCAATCCTCAAATATCTGATAGGTTGAGTTGTGTGCTCGTAATCAATCCTGGGATGAGGTATTACTAAGGAGACATGTAATCAGTCCTGGAGATCCGAGAGGTTGAGCTGTGTTCTCATAATTAGTCATGGGATGCTCTTTAGAGATCTTGCCGGTCGTGCTGTGGCACATAAATGTTCCTGGGATTCTCTTTAAAGGTTTTGTCTATCCACATGTAATCAGTCCTGGAGATCCGAGAGGTTGATCTGTGTGCTCGTAATAAGTTATGGGATGCTCTTTAGAGATCTTGTCGGTCGTGCTGCGGCACATAAATGTTCCTGGGATGCTCTTTAAAGGTATTGTGGAGGAGATGCATGTAATCAGTCCTGGGAGATCTTGCTGGTCGTGCTTAGGCACATAAATGTTCCTGGGATACTCTTTCTGGTATTGCATCCACACATAAAATTAGTCGTGAGAGGCCACCTCTATCAGACTGTTCGCACATATGATGAAGACCTGCAGGTGGTGGGCCTACATCCAGTATGAAAAAGGACTGGCTCTGTAGAACTTCCTATGACGAGTAGATTCAGAGATTGATTGAGATAGCAGTAGTAGTGATGATGATGATGACTCGATGACAATTATCCAGTGAAGATGATTCAGAGAGGAAAACTTGTGCTAGAAGACCTGTGTCGAGAAATACCTTCCTAGTTAAGAGGGAGTGTTGATGTATATGTAACTTCGGAATGTATTTCACATATATGTATATTGTATTCCTATAGAGATGTTATTATTCCTCTATATGGAAGTGGTTTTATTCCTATAGAGATGTTATTATTCCTCTATATGGAAGTGTCGTCATTTATATTGTAAGTGTCGTAACTTATACTTGATGGGTTATTAGACCACCTTGTTGGGGTCAGCCCTATATAAGTCATGTGGGTCAAAGGGTTATTAGACCACCCTATTGGGGGTCGGCCCAGTCATCATTATG